>JAAMPD010000102.1:0-91572 GCA_025266255.1 Trissolcus basalis
TTTATATAAAAAAAAAAAAAAAAAAAAAAAAACGTCCCGTGAGAGAACACGATAATGGCATTAGGTAAAAACGTACAAACCATTCGGATAAAAATATGCTAATCAATAGCCGCAGCATTTGCGCTCGTTCAACTCACATTATAAATTTTGTGAAAACTTGTTCAAAGATATTCGAAGTTGAGTGGTATACACCGCGTCGCTGGCCGCGATCATTCTTTTTCAACATTCCTGATGGAATGCTTCTAGCGGCGTTAATAATTCACAGTTCCTTATTCTTTCTTTTGACAAAGTTTCATTTAATTTATATTTCTTTTTTATCTTCGTTTCTTTAAAAAAAAGCCAAGTGAATTAAGCTAATGACGAATAATTGTTCAAACGTCTATCAGACATAAATAATTCATCGGGTGGAGTAATTTTATTTGTCTTCATAAAAGTTGGTCTCTGGAGGCATCCAGTACGAGAGCGAATAATGAACAGACCATAACTCGCGTTCCCTTAGCAAGTTGCATTACAAAAGATTATTTTTATACAAAAAATATCAAGATGAAAATTTACGGGTTCCACTTGACTCACATCAACGTCAAAAATTATGACAACGTTGAGTTTAATCAAAAATGTAACACCGATATTTTTAATACCGATTATTACCATTACATCAAGTCGGTAAGTTATTATTTCGGTCTTTGGTTTTACCCGTCTACAAAAATGAACTGCCTGAGGTGGGCTTATTTTTGTATGTACAGATGCTTGGAGCTGATGGTGTTTTCATGCCAGGTGACGTTTTTGTTAGCTCGTCAATCTCACGCTTTTAATCTGACGGTTATCATGAAAATGGTGCATTTTGTTTCAGGTCAAATATGCTCTCCACTTTTTGGATGACTTAGACGAACTTGTTTCTTGTTTAGTTTGGTCAGGCATCCTGTTTCTTTTTTTCTCAGCAATCATCGGAATGTATGTCAGGCACCATGTAATGTCAACGTCGATTTTATTGTTTCGTTTTTTTATATTATTGTAATTAGCAAAGAACGAACATCAATTAAAATACTTGATTTTGTCCCTGTAAGTGTACCATTGCTTTAGAAGATATACAAAGCTTGTGGGCAGCCACCACTGATCCGGAAGAACGAAAGATTTTACACGATAATGCAGAAATGCCACGGTTCATAATTGCATGCATTGCAGGTACATCCAAATTTATTTTCACTCGAGATTTTTTTTTGCAGGGACAGAAATTTTGAAGTGCGACTTTTCTTCCAGTGGCTGGAAACACGATGTTGTTCATGAACATAATCGCATCCATACCACCACTGATGTACGAAATAATAACGTCAAAACACACCGTGTACAACGACTTTTATTTGATGAAATTTGAAATTTTGTTTGAAACAAAGTACGACATGTACGCAAAAAAGTTTATCTACACTTGCGCTGGGTTCCAGTTCGTTTTTGGATTTCAGCTTTTCTTAGGTCTTTGTTTTATTATTATGTATCATTTATTTGCCAGGTTCAGCATCCTACGGTAAGACATAAATTTGCTTAAATATCAGATAAATTTTGCCAACGACTTTTACAAATAGAATACACCAATGGATGTAAATCATTGTTTATCTCTTTTACAACGAAACTTGACATACTTGACGATTTAGATTTTACCATCCTGAGATCATAAGAACTCATTTCGAGGCGGTGTTCGAACAGATATACAGTAATTTACAAACCGACATGGAACATTGTTTGTAACTCTCACTTAGCCTGAGATTGTGTTTTTCAAGTTGTTTATGCGCAATCAACATAAATATGCAGCTTTGAAAACACTGTCTTTGGTTCGGATTCCACTGAAATGTTTTTCATGAATTGGATGTCGTTGTGAATCTTCAAAACGCATCCAACAGACAGAAAGTAGTTATAATTGTGGTATTGGAAGGCATATTGTTACGACTGATTTTAAAAGTATCATGATCATCGGTTCAAATCGAACAAGTATTTCAATTTATTCTTTCTACAAACATTCGTTTATTAAAGGTCCATTATTACTAAAGACATTACCCAGACTACAGATAATCTTGTAAATGGGAAAAAAACATTGAAAAGATTTATCATGTTCCACGCCGATTCTCTGAAGTAAGTAAACATTTCTAATGGCAAATGAAAAAAGAAACTTTCAACGATGATTGGATTGTTGCCCGCCGTAGATATTTTTATCACTTGAATGAAATGGCTAAAGACAATTTGTTAATGGGAATTGTATTAAACGTGTCAACTGTTACGATTGCCGTTTATACTGTAAGTCTGCTTTTAAATTTGTTCATTCGTATCAACAAGATTGCTAATTATAAACGGAGTTACAAGATTATATTTTTCAGATTAATGTGAATATCGGGCATATAGAGAAAATTCTTCCAGTTCTGCCGATGTTTGTCAGTCTGATGATAGTAATTTTTTTGATTTCCTATATATCAGAAGAGATCGTGCAGATGAGTACAGCATTGGTGCAAAATTGGTAGATTATCAAAGTGTTCATTTTTTGTTTGTATCAATTTTTGTATCGACCAGTTAGTTAGTTTGTTTTTTTATCTTTGTGTTAGTTACCATTCGCCATGGTTAAAATGGGACGTCAACACCCGCAGAACATTGAACATAATTCAGTGCAGGTGCAGCATTCCTTGTGAGGTGTCGGCATATGGGATTGTTAAAATGTCTTTACAATATTACACAAAAGTAATTCTAACGTTGCTGTTGGCTAATCGAAACTAATTTGAAACTTGAACTGATGTTTAAATTTTTCAGGTCATACAAATATCTTACACATATCTGACGTTCATGGCCTCCATGAGAACTAAATAAATCAACAATAAAATATAAGTGAAATCAAAGTTGCATAATATTTAATTTTTTATTGCGACAAATTAAAAATTTTACATATGACAAGTGGTAAAGTATGTGACGTATAGTTACAAAATTCATTCATTTTTTGAAAACTATTTTGTCGGAAATATATTTTTTGCCTTTTTTTGCACTACTTGTAACATATTTACGAACGTTGTATAAGCTTGGACATTCAAACTAGCGGCTTCCATTTCAAAATGTACATGACTGACGTGACTAACGTTATTATATCTTGACAATAAGGTGTACCATACAGGCATAAATGTGATAGTTTCCTTGACTCTATTTCGAACCTTTTAGTAAATTACAAAAATGGTTCTCTGTTGCTGCAAAGGCAATACATAAATGAATAATTGAACTATAAAAGAAAGAATATTGGAAAGTACTTTGGAAAAAAAAGTTATCATTATTATAAAAATGTTGTTTTCAACAACTAATAAGATTTGTTATTTCTAATTTCGCTTTGAGAAATATAAAAAAAGGTATAATTAGATGTCTATGATTTGAAAACTAAATAAAAACTGTAAGTGTTCTTCAAAGGTATTAATTAACATTTAGAGAAATGAAACAATAGTTACTTTATCATTACTTCTCATAATATCAGTATAACTGTTAAGTCATACTTTTCTCTCCTTTCAATTTTATAGAAACTGTACATTAATTGTAGTCTCTGGCTCACAAAAGAATTTATTTAATGATTATAGTCATAAAATATAGCATTATTTATTAAATAAAACAATGAAAAGAATTACAGATTTTTTCAACTGTAAATGTGCTGACAAACAATTCAGTCTGCAAGAAAAATTGTTAAAAGAATAGTAATTGTCTAAACCCAACATTTCTTACAAATTGGAATTTCTGATTTAAATCTTGCACCTGAAAACTGGCAACCAGTGTTGCATTGAGAAAACAATTTATTTTCCAATTGTTTTTTTCTTCAATTGTGATCATGAGTGATTAATTGTGAACAGGGGAAAATAAAAGGGCAAATAAAAGTAAGTTTTTATTTACTTTAAATGTTTTTTTTATTTTTCATAAAAACTACTAATCTATCGGCATTGTTTAGCGTAATACAATTTTCATATAGGTACAGTTTTCGCTGAACGTCTCAGAAGTTTGATAAAATAGTTACAACACTTACAGATTGATCATCTTGGGACATACATTTCTCTCAGTCATGAATCGTTACAAAATAGTAATTGCAAATTGTTTCGCATCATCGTCGTCACAATTGCAACTGTTTTAATGCTGACTTAAACTAAAGAATTAACGTACATTAAGCTTAATTGAAAAATGCGACGGACGCGGCAAACAATTGTTTTTCGTTATGCGGATTGATTTTTGAAACGTAAATACAGAAGTGCTATTGACGAGGAAGCGAACATTTGGATTATAATACATTGCTGAGCGCGATCGACCGACGAGAACAATGCACACAATTTGAACAAAATCCAACGCAACAGTACACGCGTTTTCGCAAACATTTTACAAGCCTCGAGTTTTCGCTGAGCGAAATGGCGAGCAAATATGAAGGAATTCGTTGCAATAATTTATACACGTCATAGTCCAAGATCCTTGGCTGATAACAAGTGCATTGGAACGGAATCGTTTTGTTTTTGACATTTAAAGTACCTGATTGTGTTTGGATTCACGTGAGGCTGCATTGTTCTTGCATGTAAGACCTCGCAGAATCTTTTATGATAGTCATAAATAACTTAAGCAAGAATACTAAAATTGACTTTAAATATACATACGTATTCGAAAGCGTCTGTTCCGATAAACTAACGCAGTTAAAATGGCTATGAGTTTCATCTGCCGATGAAATTCTTACGAATGTTATTTATTTACAGTTTTTTTATATATATCAAAGAACGAAAGTTATTTGACATTTAAAGTTTGTATAAAATGATGTAAACAATGAAACGATATCATTTATACCATTCAACAAACTTGGCGATAACAAATAATTTTGATTTGCATACAGTGAAGAATAAAAAAAAATAATAAGTCAAACTAAAGTTTGTAATCTAAAAAAATATATTAAATGCAAAATCGATTTTTTCACAAATGCATCATCCAGGCAATGTAAGTTAAAAGATATGATGTTTTTGTATGATTATGAAATTAAAGCTTCTTCGAAACAATACCCAGAATTTTAAAACATTTGTACTCATCTGTATTATTTTCTTATAAAAAATATCATACTTGAGTCACACTCTTTATTCTTGGGTATTATAAATGCTTGATCAACCGCGACATACTCAAAATTTTCACGCGTGGAAGTTGATCGAAATTCCTACATCTGAATTTCAATGTTTGTTCATTCTACCTCATCGGAATACGTTATGTATTTTTACAATACATATTCAAATTCTAAAATGTTTTCTGTTTATACATGGACTTACAATTTTTCATTTTTAAAATCTCTGACTGAAAATAAAAACACTTTGCTTACATTATAATTTTTCCAACGTTTGACAATTTCAACTAATCATTATTTTGACATGATTGTAACATTTGCGAAATAACTTTTTTAACTCAAATTATACATATCGAATATAAATTTTAGAATAATTTTCACTTTACAACAATAGACATCCTCTTTTTTAATAACTATTCATTCGACAACATGAACAACTGTAAAATAGGCGCGAGAAATTATTAGACGCCAAATATTTAAACTGAAATCATGATTAGAAAAGTAATCGCATATTGATCGTTGCAATTTTTTCGTTCTGTGTACTGATTCTAAAATTTGAATATACTTAAATTGTATGCGATTAACAGAAAGTAAATCTTTAACTTTTTGCAACGTCTTGTGGAATCTAAAAAAACATAATAACTTGGAATAATATTTAATAACTGTTTTCAGGGTTTGTATGGATGTCAATTTTGAGTTTCGCATGACAAGATTTCAACCGTGATTGCAAAATGCAAAAGAGATGTGAAATAAATATAATCATCTAATACACTTTGTACGATAAATAATAATGATAGGTATCTATACCCATACACTTAACGATTCCGAGGTAGTTGTAGCGCTTGAAAAGTTACCGCTATGACGTTTAAATAAAGTACGAAATTCTGCAGGAGTCGACGACCAACGTCGATGACGTACAGATTCGAGAGGAACTTCGGGCAGGCCGACTTCGCTGTGAAGCCCTTTCGATACCATTGTTCCAGCGGTTGTGTTTGACGTGGGAATACCAACCTGAACAAAAAACAAGATTATCTTTTAAAATCAAAGTACAACCGACTAAACACACAACTAACAAAATGATACTCAAGTAAACTTGAATCTTTCCACTGATCAAACAAACGATTTTCCATTTAATTTATATTTCTAATAGAAACACATAAAATTGTTTTTCTTCACAACCGTTTGTCTGAAAATGGACGAACATTATGAATTAAATTGCTCAAATCATAGTGCAAAACAAACAGATGTTCAAATTAAAGGAAATGCAGTCTATATTTGTTTAATCTAATAAGCGTTGCCTACCCTATAACGGTCAAAATGCATCCTTCCGTTTCAAGCAAGTTTTTAGAAAGTGAACACTAATTCTATTCCATTTCGTCATTACTTCATATGAAAGTTTTGCAACGTTAATTCTCTTATCGCATTACTTTTCTTTGTTTACAGACAAAACATTAATATTTATTGTTTAAACAAAACGACCGAGCGAAGTGAACTTTTCCGAAAACAAATTTACTATTTGATCGTTCAATATTGATCGAATATCAGTTTTAAATATATTGTTGTTTTAATTTTTTTTTCTATGTTCCGGATAACATACTTCTTGGAAAGAACTCAGTGACGAAAATCCGCTTTCGTCCTCAATGCTGCTAACGCTGTTGGTGGTTCTCGATTTCGGGTGCCAAGTTGCATTGCCGTCCCGGATTCGCTTGCCATTGACCAGATGGGACGCCTGTTTCACAAAAGGAACCGCATTTCCACTGCTGCTGGAGTGCGCCTCGTCTTCCTTGCTGCTGCCGGAATTGAGCGACGTCGAGTCGATGGAATTTCGGGCGCCAGGTGGCGTCGAGCACAGGCTGGATTCACGTTTTGCGATCTCATCCAGGGTCTCGTTCTGCGCATTGGAACGCGGGCTCGAACTGAAGCAACTGGCGCTAATGTCAGGCAGAATCGTCGAATTTGCGAAATTACCGGTTTCAAAATCGACGTTCGACTCATTGAGACTTTTGTCGTCGATCAGCTGCAAATTTTCGCAACTCATTTTCGCTAAATCTGGCTCGCGCATCAACAGCAACGACTGGACGGTTCGCATCAGTCTAAAAAAGATTTAAAAAAAGAATTATTTTTATACTTCTCATAATCATATAATTTCTAATATTTTTCTTTTTCAAATTAAAAACTACACAGAGAAAAAAGATTATATTAAAATTACCAGACAGTATAATAACAAATTAATAAATAACATTATTATATTTTATTAGATTAAAAAATACAACGTAACATTTTTATCAATATTAATTTTTTTTTCATATATATTTCAAGAAAAATTATCATCTGTATGATAAAAATTATACAAAATAGTATTTTTCTTTTGTTTTTGTATTTATGACCACGTTACTGTACTGTATGGTAAAATTTTTGTAAATTTTTTTAACTTTTTCTATATTTTTTCTCTCCGTGAACTAATTCAAATAGAAAAAAAAAAAAGTTTTAAGTTATCAACTTGGCATGGTCGGTTAGACTCTTAATTGGTTTGTTCAACCAGTTGCCAATGCAGTTAATAAATTCTTCCACGATATCCATTACACTTGTTACAAATATCTGTTACAATAATTGTTGCAGAACTACGGCTCGCAAGCAAGGGACAATTAAAAGTGCCAACCTGTAGGCTTCCTGTGCGAGCTTGATCGGTGGGACGTCGTTAGGATTGACTTCAGACAGTTTAGGTCCTTGGTAGGTGCTCTCATTAAGGTCTTCCGACGTCGTGACTTCATGCTTGGCCATTTTTTTCAGTCTAGGTGTCGTGCAGTGGGCTGGATCGTTCCTACGTAATACGGACCACGTGAACTCCCTGATGCCTAAACCGCCACCGGGCGGCGAGATGTGTGTCACCGATTTCGCCCTAGTGAATCGGGAACAATCTGATACGGAAATCTGCGAGCCGCTGGTGGGCAGCGGCGAGTTGTTCGACGACGTGCAGCTCGACGAGGACGAGGAAGTTTCGTGCATTGCGTGTACGCTGCGACTTCGTGGCACCCGCGAGTTCTTCTCCTTCACAAAGTTCTTCTCATGGATGAGAACCAGGGACTTCTGAGCTCGGTCCAGAAATCGCAGCACCTGCTCCATGACGGATCGGTACATCGTCCTGTTCGATTCCATCTGGAAGTCACAAAATTACCATCCAGTTAAAACATGAAAGTATAAGAAATTTGTAAAAACTTTCTCGAGAAGAACAATTTGAAAGATCAAGTTTGCATGAAAAAGTCGTCGCTGATTGAATAGATTTGTTATTTGCTCGTTCCCTTTTTTTTGTTCAGAATACTTGGCTTCTGTAAACATCAACAGAACATCACGATTGAACAGCAATTAAAACGACCACATGGAAAATGTCAGCTCGAGGAGATCTATCAAGATAAACTATTTTTTTTAAGCGCAAAAAAAACGTGATTAACACGCCTGACATTTAAATGAATGAAGCCACTGTTGTAGACTATCAAGCGTCCTATACAAATATACGGTCAGGTTGTTTTTGTTGATGGGAGACAAAAAAAATGACAATTCATGTTGAAGACGAAACACAAGTGGCCTGTTCAAATAAAGGAACATCTTTTTAAATCAATGTCGAATATTTAATCAGATGATAAAAAAAAGGAAACGTTTTTCTTTTTCGCTTTGCCATTTCGGGTAATGAAAAAAGACAATGACAGTCCAATATTCTTATTTGGACTCCATAGCTGACGATTTTTTTTTTTTTTCATCAATTTTTTTTGCTCCTCAATTGTTTGTAATTTGAGTTTCAGAACGTTATTGTCATGTCATCATTTTGTGCCGGAAATCATTAAAATGAAAATTGCCGATAGAAAAATTGGGCATCGCGTAATTGGTCGGGCCTACATATCTAAATTTTTTTGAGTTGGATGCCTAACACTGTAATCCAATTCCCACAAGTAAACTTTCGCGACAAATATTGCGCGCCGCGGCCCCGTTGTTCTCGTTCCAAGACAATAAAGCTCTCAGGGAATAATTCTTGAACTAGAAATATAAAATAACAAACCTGTTTGAGTTGCCATTGGAGTGTATCGACCTGGCTCTGCAGGCAAACGCTGTCGATCACTTTAACATGAGGAACATGAGCCGTTGCCAAAGCTTCCTGCAATCTCTGATTCTCTGATGTCAGATTCTGACATTGCTGAAACAAAATCAAGCCAACAAGTGAGCTATTAAAAAATTCCACACCCGACTGCCCGATTCCAATCGCGAGTTCTCATTTACATTTTATTTCTCGCGATTTTATCACTCACAAGCTTGTAGGTATTCGAAATAGACAAAAAAAAAGTGGTACAAAAAACTGGTCAAATACAAGTCAAAAATTGTCAATTTTTGTCTGCAAAATCGTCTTGTTTTCAGATTTAAAATAATTTGTCACATGTAAAAAAATATAATTTTGTTTTTGAAATAAATGATCAAATAAAAATCAAAATTCATTTCTTGTTATAAAATTTTTTGTTACAAAAATGTTTCTACTTTTTTATAGATGGGAAACAAAAAATAGATTACTTTTAAATTCTCCGCTCATCGTTGTGATAAAACCATGTTCAACTTCCGTCAAGAAATTGCGATACATCAACTGTTGACTCGGTCACAAGTTAAAAATGGTTATTTACTTCCCGAGGCCTGGACAATTACCACCAAAGAATGTTGTTGCGTTCGCGTACACGCGTATCGATATCTCGACGAATTCTCATTAAAGTATTTCTTTTCAATTTGGCTCGACTTATCACATCATACCAATCATTTCTCAATCACGATTGGTAATTGATCTTGTTCGTGCCTTGGAACAAGGCAGGAGCGAGCATTCCATTCAAATGTCTACTTCCGTTTTGCGAAAAGTATAATGTAACGCGCGCGGTGTCCGACAAAAAAGAAATTCCGCGACGAAAAGAAAAGGAACGGCGAGAATGAGAAAAGAATAAGATGATAAAAAAAAAGAAATGTTTGGATCGGCACAAACTTGCGCATCTGCGGCTCGGCTCATAAAATCCAATCATCAAACAGGTTCTGATGGTTAAAACATAAGATTCTATGTAAAAAGTTCTTTTCTATGGCGCGGTTGAAAAAAAAAAACGCGGCGGAGGAAAAAAAAACGAGGAAAGAAAAAAGAAAGAACCGCCGAGCCGGCAACTCTCTCGGCCGGCAACGACGCGAAAAACGCGTCGGCTTTATCTGTTGCGCGTATCACCCCCGGCGCAAAATTGATAGGGTTCAATCCTTTGAGAGCCGCCAATCAACTCGCACGGCTAACGATTTCGCGACGATATGACGCGGGCTTTCTCACGTTCGCCAATTGATGCCCATCGGGGCAAAATAACAAGGGCGGTTGTTAAGGTGCGAGAAATGTCGTTAGTTTTGACGGATGATGATGTCAGCCGTGGCACAATTAGTCTGCCGGCGCGAATTAAGACGTTTTCCAAGATGCATTAATGCCCCACTACCTTTAATGAGTCTCCGACTTTTTTCCAGCTCGGTTTTTTGTTTCGCCTGCCCCTTTATCATCGCCGTCATTTTTATTCCATCGGGAGTTTCAATCACGATTTTTATTCCCCTTGGGAGAGAAAACAAAAAAAGTGAAACTTAAAAACTAGCCATCTTCATTTCCCAACATTGTGCCAAATTGCATTTTAATTTCATGCCATTAAGCCAAATTAAACGAGTGGCGTGTTTTCTCCGGAAAAAAAACTGGCGTTATAAAAAGGCGACTAATTCGGCCTCTGAAACTAAGCAGAATGATTTTTCTGACGGTGAGTGAAGCCGGGCAATACTGCAAAGTTTGTTGCAAAGAAAAAGAAAAACGAATGACTTTGAGGCTTGAAATTATTTACGGTAAGAAAATAAATTACAACCACGAGAGGTACATCATTGTTCCTTCGGTTGGCTATGAAAATGCAATCCATCGTATTACAATGCACATTACGACGGGAAACAACGCTGTTAATCACTTTTATAAATTACCATATAACAAACATGACCGGCAACCGCCGTCCGGCCTCGCCGAAAGGTTGGGCTGGAACAAGTGCTCCAAATAAAACGAGCCATTGGGCAGAGCTACATTACGAAATGCTAATTGATAGTTGGTAATTATAATTTTATCAATCTTGTTATATTAAAAAATATGTACAAAAATTGAAAATTCCTTTACGATGTTGTTTTATCATTTTATGGTATCAGAGGAAATCTGGGCTAAAATCTACTGAGAAATATATTTGAATTTATATTCCTATATGGTTTGAAAAATTGTTTTATATAAAATATATTTTAAAAAATATGAAGAAAAATTGAAAATTCCTTAACGATTTTCTTTTATTATTCTATAGTATCAGAGGGAATCTGGGCTAAAGTCGATACTGAGAAATATATTTGAATTTATATGCCTATATGGTTTATAAATTTTTGTTATATAAAATATATTTTCATTTTATGTTTTATAACTAATTTTATAAATAATGTTAAATAATTTATAAATTATTTATAAATAATTTTATAAATGAAATTTATAAAATAAATATGTACTTGATATCGCTCATATTGTTAGAAACATATTTATATACGAAAAAAATTCATTTTTTATATTCAAAGAATATTAAAGACAATGTTATTATATATGAAATTTTCGTTTGTGAGAGTAAACATTAACACTTTTTCCAAGTGGAGGATTTAAATGCTAGAATTTTAAGTGTCAACGAAATATGAATGTATAAAATATGTACGTATTAATAAATAAATAATATTATTAATAAATTTCCAAACCCATACAAAAAAATAATAAATAAAATCAACATTGTATAAAATAAAAAAATCATATAAAATAAAATAAAACAATCTGGAGTAATTTATAGCAATTTAGTTTTTGAAAAGTTTATACTAACTTTTTCATCCCGAGTTTTTTATTTTTGAAAAGTTAACTTTAACTCTTTCTCTTATCAGTATACATTTTCAGAATATAGTTTACAATACTTCACATTAAAACAAAAACAAATAACAAAATACGAAATTAATTATTTGAATGTGGAAATCTTATCAGGGCCTGATTAGGATTATCACGAATGAGGTCTCATTGAAAGTTCATATTTCCTGTTAAGAGTTATTTCCTGAACGAAAAAAGAAAAACAGATTGATTAAATGAGAGCTGTGAATGAATGCGCGACGAGGCACGTGTGGTCTGATTGGCGGCTGTGTGTCGGTCGCGCGTATACCAATATCCGCGTACAAGTGAAAGGCCTTTGTTCGGTTAGCAGTTCAAATTCCTCATCGCGACAGTCTCTTCGGAGAAGTCATGAAAATTGGATACACTGCGGCCGAATGATTCCAACCCGTTCGGGAGAACTTGTCGCGTGCGCCACAAAACGATCGACATTCACGCGACGTGGTCTCTCGACACCTACCATCATTATTGTTGCCGGGACAGCTCGCTGTTCCCTTATGGAAAATCGTGGCGAAATGTTTCTCAAAGTCGAGAGATAAAAAAAAGTCGGTGACTGATGGCGAGAACCGGGCGTCGCACCTGTCAATGAAAATTCAATCGCGACTCCCCTCAATTTATATTTCATCAGGTTACATAATTTATTTTTTCAAGCTTTCATATCGTTTCACACAGTTTGTATATATTTAAACATTATAAAATTTCTTGTTTGAATATAAAAATTTGAAAGACCGTTAAAAAATAAATGATTGCATAAAACATTTCATTCTCATTCCAATGGACTTTTTTTCCTTCTCTCAAATAGGTTAACAAAACTCTGATTCGAAAAACGTTACGGATATTTGTTAGTGAAGATATCTCAGGAACAAAACAGGTCGTAAATATTGTTAGACGCATTTTCTCAGAGTCGGGGAGATAACACACTGAGAATAATTCGCAATTTATCAGCTATCAGTATAAAATTAGAAAAAAAAAGCCTTAGAATTCGTAACAAAAGAATCGCTCGAACAGAAACCGTTATTGAGATAATATACAATCCGGTCTGCATGAAATGTCAATCAGCGGGGGTTTTGCATGCCGTTGGCAGTGCGAAACTCAAACTTCGGGGTCGGTTTTACAATCGTCTAACTCAGTGCTTTTTCAAACGGCAAGATTTTGGATTCACATTAGCATACAATGCCGGGGAGGAATACGAAAGTCAGAAAAAAGCGCGTTGCGAAAAAAAGATATCCGGCAGACTCTTAACGCAAGTGGCATAAATATTATCGTCTTTTCATCTCGTTAAAAGTCGAACGTAATGCCCGCGCCGAGCTGTCGGCGCGATTGCACGCGTTACAATTACACACGAACGGGCGTCGTTAAAATTTTCAATTTATCTGACGCGGTCCGAGCGGTAATGTTAATTAGGCGGCGTCCCAACCGTGGGGTTTCCGATTAGAGCTCTCTTTCGACTTTGTTTTCAACAGCATTACGCCTCGTTACGTCATCCAATTTACAATCCCACTTCCAATCTAAATTTCCTCTCCGTGATATCGCGCCGTTCGTAGTCGAATTTATGGTGCGTCTATTTTTGATCAGATCCAAAAATAAATAATCACCAAGTTGGGGGGGGGGGGTACTTGGAAAACAAAAGTCCGAGTTTGGTGTTGGACAAAGCGGTGATTTTGAATTATTCGCAGTCGTACGAACGGGGATATTTCTGCAAAATGGACTTTACGAAATTAACTGAATTACCAAGATAACTGTCATCGAGGCACGGCCATCAGGGATAATAAACGTGATGGTACATTTAATTAGAGACTGTGCGACTGTCTGCGCGATACTGGGTGGGCGCGTAAATTTTCAGTTTCCCGTATAGGAATAGGCGACGTGTTGCGCCGGATGGGGTCACGCATGGTCGCTCGGGCTGAACCAGGTCCTGCAGTGCACCGTCTGAAAACCGTGACTCACGTCACCCGATACGGTCACTGCCTAAATTGTCAGTCGGTTCTGGACAACATACAATGCAAGCATACTCTAGATAACTCCACTTTTATCGATTTCGAATCAAAATTATAAATCTAAATGTAATTCATAAAAATGAGCAAGATAAAAACGGGAATACATTTTTTATGATTACCAATAAATTGGTTCTTCTTTTTTTTCATTCCATGTATCAAAATTACATTAGATTTGAAATAAAAAAAATTTATTGAAAAAAAAGTAAAAACTAATATATGATGGTGGAAATATATTTTTTAAATAAGTAAAATATATATATTTGGTTCTATAAAATATATTTGCGCAAATACGGGTGATTATATAATTGTTCATATGTTTAAATTAATTAAATTAATGTTTGAAATAAAACCCCAAAAATTAGATTTATTTAATTTTTTTTTTTTTGATAAAAGTTTTAGAAACGGGCAGATAATATGATTTTCATTATA
Organism: Trissolcus basalis; assembly: GCA_025266255.1. Taxonomy (NCBI): domain Eukaryota; kingdom Metazoa; phylum Arthropoda; class Insecta; order Hymenoptera; family Scelionidae; genus Trissolcus; species Trissolcus basalis. Next base: position 14,489 of record JAAMPD010000102.1, read on the forward strand.
ATATATTTTCCACAGCTTTATTTTTATCTTTGAGGGATACAAACCCAGTTTGAATTTTGATTTAGAAAAAATGAAAAAAGAAATAACATTCTTCGTTGATTTTCCATTGTTCAGGTCAGAATACCAATTGAAATGCTCGAAATAGCTGAGCAATATTTGAAGTTAAAATTTTTAACACGTTTGGAACTACAATCGAGCCCGTATCATCGTCGGTATATTATTTCGATTGTTCGCGTTGAAAAGGTCGGTGCCATTACGGCAGGGATTAATTGAAAGGCCGTGGTCCTGACGAGCGAAAAACGTTGATGACGCGCAATATAATTTCCTGGAGGTGGGAAAAACTGCGGAGCAGAAATCAAGGCGTTGCAACAATCGCGGTGACTTTAATGTCAAGATCGTTCGTCGATCAATGCAGACGATAACTCTTTGTTGCTCTCTAATGGCTGTTTCTTTCTCAGCAAGTGTATATGCACTCAGTGATAAACAATGGCAATTCACACAATTTTAATTTTGAACATTGTTCAGGCCAGAACATCGTTTACCGCGTGGTTTTCATTTAACAATTATTTACTTCGTTGAAAAAAAAGAAACTTGTTATAATCATAAAGAAACCCTCAATTTTACTTCAAAAACTAATTACATTTTTGTGCAAATTTTTTGCAAATTTAAGGTGAGGCTGTCGGTACAGTCAAAATAAAATTTGTTGAATGATAATTAATAATAATAATTTTAATATTTTATGACTTATTCTATAATATGTTATTGATATTTGTCTACTAAATCGCCTAATACTATTTTTTTTCACAATTATTTTTTTATAAGTATGCAAGTTCAATTTGTTTCCTGGAAAATCATAATTTGTTTTTTTAAATTGAACCATGTGTATATTTTTGACTGTCATAAAATATTTGGCAAAGTATGAAGAAGTAAATGCAAATTAGATATATTTAATTACAAAATATTGTAAAAATGTATGCTATATTGTATATATTGTATGTATATAACATTTTGTCCAATTTCTAAATTCAATATCTTCGTTTAGAGATGTTCAATTTTTTCAAAAATTTACTCGAAGAGGTGTTAATATTAATAAAATTAATGTTAAAAGTTACAAAAACATTTGACTATTTTTTGAAATTGTATGTCCCACCTTAAGATGTGCTTATCAAATTTGATATTTTCAGGTCAATCACAAAACGAAGAAACGTGTGTAAGAGTCACGTGACCAGATCGACCAATCAGAGAAGACGATTATCTAATCCAGGGAATAATAAGTGAGCAAGTAAGGAACAGATGAAAGTCAATGAATGCGAAACGATACAATTAACGTCGCAGATAAAATTGATAGGACGTAATAGTCAAATGTAGAATAGTGGGATTGTTCGTCGGAGTTACGTAAAGTCCGGTTGGTTGAGATCAACATTTCAATAGGTCACTGACGGTTGATCCACTTTGTCCCTCGAGGAAGCAGCATTCTTCTGGATGAGAAAACAAGCTCGCGGCAGTGAACCGACAATTTGTCGGGTTTTGCAAGAGTCTGGATGTCTGTCTCGATCGGAGATCGATGCACGCAAGCAAATGAAGTCTCCGCGTGTACACCTGATGCAGGGGGAAAAAGCGGTCTCGATGGTTGTTGCGAGAACGTCATTACCTGGCGATTATCGTGTCGCAACCAATCTGTGTTTCAGCCGAACGAAAAACAACAGCGAGTAATCTCGAAATTGAATATAAATTAATGTCAACTGTTTCATTACCGTCGCCACTGACGTAGCATTAAATTAGCCAGACCTTTTCAGGAAGACAAACTCGTCAAACGATCGGCTGATTGATTCACCGTGCCATTCATTTCCTTCTAATTAAGTGCACTTTCGTTGCTTAATAAATATATCTTTGTTCCCTTAATTATTATCACTATCGGATGGGAAAAAGTTTCCATTGAAATCATCCCCGAATAAAAATCTGATCATTTTGTAACGAAACAAATGTTCAATTAACGAGCATCGTGTCTCCATTATAAACCTCAACGTTTCAAAATCAAGGTACAAAAATAACAAACAAAACAAACGGTACAAAAAATATGTTCTGTAAATGCTAATAACAGTCTGTATTGTATTGTATTAATTTTTGTAATAGTTAGGTTAGGCAAATTGTCTGTTGCAATTTGGTGCAATAAATGAGTTTTTTTTTTTAATACAAATTTTTAAATTGCAAAATTTCACTTTCATGGGAATGTGTTTTGCAAAGCTGACAAAGAAACGTGTATAAGCGTGTGGTGTATGAGATTGATGTGCACTCCGGTGGTTTTAATTTAACCATGAGTCAGAAAATACTTTTGTCCGCCGAAATTAGTATTCCGTGCATCTGAGTGGCGCTACATCTTATTGTGTCGCGCGATCCATGAGAGAGAGGTGAGGTAACGAACGTGATCCGAAGTCACAAGTACGCGCGAAAACACGTCTTTATTTAATGTCCGAACGCGACACTCAAGACCGTACACGCAAATTATGCAACAGGCGCAACAACCTTTCATTCTTTTGTACACCAACCGTGTACAAACTCTGAACATCTCAGCGCGACAATTAGAGGACAAAACTGTCAACCGACGTTGCATCAGGTTTCATTGTTGTTGCTATAATCTCACAATTCTTTCTACGAGGTTATGAAAAACAAATTGGTACACTGAAACATTCTATCAAATATTATAACTTATAGATGAAAACTCAACTGTACAGTATATGGGGGACAAATCTTAAATTCAGAAAAAAATTATTGAAACTTAGCAAATTTTGACGAATAAGCATAACATATTACTAAACTAATATTAATTTTCATGTTTATTCATAAAAATTTGAAATAAGCGATATTTTTCTTGAATTTTGGATTTGTCTCCCTATAATAATCTTCAATAAACCTGATAAATTGTTTTCCGTGTATCTTTTTTTGAAGTTGTAAGTTGCAAAAGGAGAAAACAAAAAATTTTTCAAAATTTACTGAACTTTCTTAAAATTTTTATGAATGAACATGAAAAATTAATATTAATTTTTTAAGCATATTCGTCAAAATTTGTTGTAAAGTTTGATATTTTTTTTTCTGAATTTTAGATTTGTCCCCCATGTACTGTATATAGTTCAGTAAATTTTCATTTATGAATTATAATAATTGATAGAATCTTTTTTTCTCAGTGCAGGTAACAGGCAATGGAAATATGTCGAGAGCACCAAAACATCTACGAATGTTTCCAACGCTTTGGAATGTACCGAAAATAAATTCGGCGTCGCGACGGTCCGTACGGTTTTGCGCGTTCCATGCATTTTATTCCATCGAATGGCAAAAAGCGTTAGCTCCTTATAAATGGGATGCGATTTTAGGCACTACATTCGTCTGCTAACCAGACAGATCTGACAGTACACCTGTTTTTTTGAAACGATCTATCATACATGCACTTAGCCTCATGACTGTGACAAATCACCAACGAACAAACGAAAAAAGTTCCCACAATCTTATCGTATCTCAATTGTTCTGACAAGTATTTTGTCTCCTCTTTCTCACAACTAAATCTGGTTGAAATTGATGAATATTTTAAGAAGCGCATAAACTTCATAGATTTATTAGAAAGAGCGAATACATGATGGTTTGAACTTAAATATATATATCTCTTCATCGAAAGTGTTGGAATGTACCATTTGTGAGAAGAAGTCTTTCGAGACTGTGTATTTATACTTATCAAATCAATTTATAAAATTGCATGCAACTATTTCTTGACGGGGATGGATAATGTTTATTTAACCTTTCGTTAGCCAACCGCGCGAACAATAAAATTAATAATAAAAAAGACAGAAAAATCGAACGGTTATTCATTTTTTGTAATTGTAACTTAGAAAGACACAATTACATTTTTCTTTTCAATTTTTTGTTCCATTGTTATTGTCCGTTGATGAAATTAATGGACCGAATTAGAGAGGATGACAAATTGGAGGAAGAAGGGGAGGGGGAAAAAGTGTCGGAATTTCATTGGGGGATCTATAAAACTGGCAGTTGACCTATACGTTCTCGGTATTTTGCGATGCATCGAAGAATGTATTCCTTAGACCCATTTTACGGCTCTGGATTATGCAAATCGAGATACATTGATTATTGTGATCATGAGAAACGAGAATCATTTGGTGCCAACGGTATACATATTTTCTTCTCGTCCGATGTTTATCGGAGAGCCTCGCGGGATCGTAAAAATGGCATAATTTTGTAGCAAAAGAAGAAGTGCGGCAATAAAAATTTTACTCTTTTATGAAAAAGCGTATCTGATTATGTTCGGCAATTAAGCCGAATGAATTTCGAACCAATTAGAGTCCGTGGTTTGTCGATACATTTTTATTTACCTCGCCGATGGTGATTGGCGATCTGCTTTTTGTCTAACACAGTATTGGTTAATTAAAAGCGATTCCCTCGCATTTCAGTTTCATCGCGAGACTTTCATCCGGGCATTTTTCTAACAAAAACACACAGCAGCGTTGAGAAAATTGTTGCATGAAATTTCGCATAAAATAAGAAGCCGAACAGCTGTTGGTGCGCGCGATCCGAATAGCGATAGTGATATTTAGAAAACACACTAGGATAAATAAATTACACCTTGCCACGAACGCCAGCCGCGACTTTCTTAATGCGAACGATGAGTCGCTTTTACGGGACACTTTTCTCAAATGATTAATTGCGTCCAGTTTTTTTGTCCTTGCCTTTTTTCATCAAAATTTGCAACTAATCATGCGAATTTCCCAGCGGCGACGAGATCTAACACTTTTCCAACGCTCCAAGACCGGTAAAAATTAACACAAAAAAAAACGAGGAATAAAAATAAATAAACAAAAAAAAAGAAAAGAAACGTAATAGAAAACTCGAACGTATACCAAAGTTGGTTTCCGCACAGAAGTTGTTATGTAGTTTAATGATTTGTTCAGTTTTGACAATTTTTCAAATTTCTTTGTAAAGAATCGCTTTGTACATCCGCGACCGGATATCCCGTCACGAGGATTCTCCTCGTTCGTTTGTTTCGCCAATTTTTTTTTTCCTACAGCGGTACAAGAAATTCCGCATGGTTTCTGCAGAAATAACACGCACACTTACAAACAGACTGCTGAATGAACGAGAGAGCTTGCAAAAGATGCTAATTTCAGAAACGCTTCTCAAAACTAGGCCGAGACGAAACACACGTCAGAAATGTTTTACCGCGGTCGTAAGTTTCCTCCTTGCACGCGTAAACGTCATAAAACAGTGATGGGTTGGAAAATTAGTACAAACGAACTGTCTTCGCTTCTTAGACGGAATCGATTTTTTGAAATAACATGCATAACATCTATAAATAAGATCCGTGAGATTAATATATTAACGTTTTAATGAACGCGGATGAGCCGAAAATTAGATTATCTATATTGTTGCAAAAGAATTTCTGTAAACTGGGTCAGATTTTTTGTAAACTATTGGGTCACAATATTGTAAGCCGTTTGACGTGAGATTGAACTTTGATTCCAGATACGAGACCTTGTACGTCGTTTTCGATAAAAGCGCGAGAAAACGCGCCGTTGATTCATTAATAACGCGCTATTTTTGTACGTAAGAACCCGCCGTCGCCGATTTATCAAACGCATTAGCAACGACAAGGTTGTGATCGAGTGAATAATGTAAAGAAAGTTTTGCGTTTTCGAAAAAATCGTAGAACGAGATAACAGAGAAAAAAGGACGTTTTTTTTATATTTTATCCGAAACAATTAACCTTCGTCTAAAACTGATGCGCACGAAAAGAATTTATGAATTTTTATCATATCTCGATTTTTTTTAACTTCAGCGAAGAAGAGGCGCCGATTTACATTTTGCTGTGGCGCAGATATTTCGTGCCTCGAAAAAGCCTTTGATATATTCTCGGAGTGTGGCGTTTAGTACATAATAAATAAAACACGCCCGGGTATGAGCCGGCGAGATAAATTAATTATACACGACCGAAAGCAATTAAGCGAATATCACAATAATTTATATCAAAATGGTCATTGGAATCTTAATGCGATCGGGCAAATATTTATTCGGAGCATGGAAAAACGTCATTCGTGTTTGAGCGTGATAAAAATCGTCCGAATTTTTCGTAATTTACCATTCAATTACAAAATCGAACGATTAAACAAATTATCCTTCAAGGACGAAAATATTGTAACTAAAAAAATGTAATAAATATCACCCATATTTGCCGATTTAAAAAAAAAATTATAGGAAAAATATATTTCATTTTATATCTTTACATTTTATATAAAATGGCATTCATAAAAAATATATATAGTAAATATTACTTATATTATCGGAAATATATTTTTTAATAAAAAAACTTTATTTAATTTTTTTTAAATTATATTTTCGTCCGTGAGGGATGTCACTTGAAGCTCATTTGGATTAACGAAATGAATTTGTATCCCTCTTGCTCTTATTCAATTGGAACGATTTTCTTCGTTCACGAAACTGCCGTCGTGATTGTAAAACGTCTCGTAAATATCCTAAAAACTTTCAATTACGTTTGAAATTAAATTGTCGAGTGATTACACGTGTATGCCATTGAATAGTCATTGAATGCAGAAGGCAATAAACGGGACGAAGAAATGGCTTTGTAAAAGAGGAAGTGTGTTCGGCGTGGAGGATGCAGGATGTGCGAATCACATTGTGCGATACAATATATACCTCTCTGACGCATCTATGTTAATGCCCTGGTAAATCTAAATACATCGTAATACACCTGTTCAATTGCACTTGATGGTTGATGTAGGTCGGGTGCATTGCAATTTATTTATATTAATCACACCATCAACGCTGCAGGAAGACAAGTGAATTATAATACCCTTTTTTCAAAAGCTCCTCAACTCGTCATTTTTAACCCAGTTCTGGCTGAATATATTAAGGTAGTTAGCCTACCTTACCTTTATGGTGTCATAAAGATGTAATAAAAATACTAATATCAAACAATCATATTTTTATTTCTGTTTTCAGAAAAAAGGGATTAACGACTAATGAAAACAAATATAAATAATTTATTAATTATCATTATTCGTTGAAAATACGATTGAAAATTGAGATTTATACGGTATAATAATAACCAAATTAACAAATTTAATCGATAGAAAGATTTTTTTCTTGGGTTATTAACAGATAACGATTTTTTATAACTGTATCAAATTTTATAAATATTTTTGTTTATTTGATTCATGTATGCAATATAATAACTCTTTAAATAGTTTAGAATTTAATAAAAATTTCAATCGAAAATATAATACGAATAAAAAATACATTTTATTGATTGTTTATATTTTCTTATATATGGTTCCATTTATAAAAGAATGTATGTATTTGACTAGACATTGGACACAATGTAATTTTTCTGCCTGCAATGCATTCAGTATTTTTCTTTTTTATTCTTTTCTCAAAAAATTCATGCATTGACTGATGGAATAATCCAACAATTTGAAAAACAAAATCGTAAAGAAAGAGTTGCAGTTGTGCAAATGTAAGACAAATTCCTGGAACTCGTTTGGCCGCGGGCCATTGTTCCGAATGATTTTTACAGTCGCATTGTTGGCTGGCCGATAAGATCGGCGAGATATATAAAGAGGGAATCGAACCAGGAATCGGTCGGGCCGATTTATTTTATCGCGAGGCATCATCGGCGATCTGTGTCGATCGCTGTGTTGCGCATTTGTAATGACGGATGAAATATCAGCTCCTAAGGTCACGGATCGACAAATTTCAGATCGAATGACGGATTTGCGATTCTCACGATGCGCCGATGTTACGCGATAACCCTCCGCACGGTAAACGATAGCCGCGGTTAATAAGCACTCAGATGTAACGTGGCACGTTCGTTTTTTTTCCGCGCCTCCTTCTTTAATACATTCCCTGTTCCGTATTACCGAGGATCGATCTAAAAAGAGGCCTCTACTGTTCATAACTGTCGCGTTGGAAGAAAAAAATGAGAGAGGAAAAAAATTAAAATCGACCGTGTGAAGAATCTCTCCCACAAGAATTTTTATCATTAAGATAATTCACGTTTATTGAGAAAATGCATGTTTTTCCGGCGCTATGTGGGTTTGATTGCGATCAGACAATTTTTCACGAGATGGAAAGTGTTGTTTGGAAAGTTCCAAGCATATGATTCAGGTGTCAAATTTTTGTTCATCAAATTCAACCGGTTGAGAAGAAGAAGCGAAATTACCATGACAAATAATGTGCGACTTTGTTTTATTGTTCTCCGAGACAACCACGCGATGTTTCATCGCGAAAGAAATCTGCTGAACAATCGAAAAATTCCCATCCTTCGGAGTCGATTATTACAATTCATCCCGGTGCGCGAATAAAATCGTTGACATTGATCTAAATATCGTGTGTTGTTAACGGCGATGAGTCGGTCTTAATTTCATCATCAGCGCTGATTTCTAAACAAGAAAATCTCGACGCTTGGAATAATATGAAATCTTCAATTTATATTAAATACTTTTTATTTCAGACTTTTCGCTGCGTGTCAGACTCGTATTAAATAAATTGAAAATCATAAATCACTGGAATAGAATTAAATGTTGGACGCATGTGCAATGGAACGATTGAAAATAAATGTTATTACGAGTTCTAATTAAAAGTGAAAAAAATGTTTTCGTTGCGCCATGGGCAATTAAAGTGCAGCGCTCCGCGACCTTTCAAAACAATCACGAAACTTGAACCGGCTTCTCGCGTGATGAATAACCGAAAATTGCAACAAACGGACTACTTAACGACGAATGAAAAACACAAGTTATTTATTAATCAATTAAACACTCGCGTGAGATAATTGAAGTATTAAGTGCCGTCTCACAATAATAATATAATAAAAATAAAAAAAACGGTGAAGCAATAGTTAGAGAATGGTCTGTAAAATTTATGTCCTGTTGTCAATTAGCGATCGTTGTGAATTTTAATTTTTACATTGTAAAAAGTAAATGAATTTCAAAAAAAAAAAAAAAAAAAATCATCACTTGTCATCAAGTGCGTTATTGCTATCGGGATGTGTCGTCATGTAATACTTTTTATTTTACGTCATACCGCGCAGAATTTCGTCCACCTCAACTTTCCCCCGGTTTTTGATTATGACTTCATGCATTATGCCAAATTGAAAGTCGCGATTCACAGAAGAAAGCTGCTGCTGCGCGCTCGCTACTGAAATGTTTATCTTTCAAACTTGTTCCGATAAATAATCATTTGTCTTTCCCACGTGATATTTCAGGATGATAAATTAGCAGCGCCGCGTTTAAGCGGCTGCTCATTTCAAAATGAATTATTTCTACATATTTTCAATTTATTGCTTTTCATCTTCTTTTTGTCTTCATGTTAATGTTTAATGAAATTCTATATCAATTTCATTGATCACTTGATAAATCATTTTGTAAAAGATTATTTAAATCTTACGTTCGTTTCTGAACGCATGTTTAATCTTGGTTTTCGAAATCTTCGCAAACATATGCAACTTTGGTGTGCAACCGTGTATTCAGCAATGTTACAAAAATATAAAAGTTGAACCGGAACATTTCACTTTTGTTTCAGGTACAAGCTCGTATAATTGGATACAAGAAGTTGCACGTGACAACAGTGTCACTAAATCTGTTGACACCTTAATCTCACGGCTTGGGATCGTCGGGTACAGAAAGCAGGTGTTTACCATCTTCCAGGAAGATACGATGGAGATAAGAAAAGGGACCGGCTAGTCATAGACGCTTTCTCATTTGCTTCTTTTCTTCAAGTCCCAACTGAAAACAATGGCAGATGCAAATCGCAAAGCCCTTGTCAATTTGCTTTGCAAAATGTTTACGACGAATGACGAGAGGATTTTTGTGAACGTTTGTACAAAGTCGTCTGGAAAAATACACGAGCATAATTTGGGCGTAGGTTTACACAGGTATGTTCAAGTACCTGAAAGTGAAAAACTTGGTGATTGTAAATCAAAAAAAAGATGCTACCAAAAAGATTTTCAAAAACCAGAATCATTAGAGATATTTAAAAGAATCTGATAATAATAACAAATTGGTATACATGGAGAATAAAGTTCCAAAATCTGTATATAATTTTTACCAGCCTTTGTTATAAGTTAGGGACAGAAATCATTTCGAAAAGAAATCATCAAACTTTTTAGGACAAATTGAAAAACTATTTTATATAATAATGACCAAACGTTCGATATATTATTCAATTTTGTGGTTATTAATTTTTATCAAAAATACATTCTGTCCTCCAATTATGAAACGATAACTTGTGATAAAAATTATTACTTTTTTCTTCGAGTATATAACAATAAATATCAATATACATAAATTGAAATTTGAAAGCAAAAATGATAAATAAACCTTTTGACTTTACGTCAGGAGTCGGTGGAAACATGCAAAAATTGTTATTTATTTTTGTTTGAATTTTTTTTAGAATCAAAAGAATGTCTAGGTCGATTGAGAGGCCGGCGCCATTGAAGTGCGCTAAAAAAATCCAGCATAATGAAATAAACATTTGAAATGTATTATTAGCGGTTTGTCTTTGTGCGGGACTGTAACGTACAAAGTGCATTAACAAACCTCATCGGTTAAACGGTGAGCGGGTGCACGCATAATAATAAGCATTGGGATTGCATCAATAACGAGAGTATACGCGGATGAGGACGGCTGTCTGTTTCCCACGCTCCTTGAGGAATCCCAAGCTTTCCTCTGCGGGGGCGCGAAAAAATTTATTAGCAGATGATTAGCCGGCGCCGCGGTACACAGATCGACACGCGATAGCGGACCTTTCGCCGCGCGAGTGGTGACCCTTTTATTACGCGTTTTAGAAAATTAACTTATAAGCCACCGTATACGTCATAAGCAAAAAAAACTTCCTAGGCAATTTAATCGAAAATCGTTCCGGAACTTTGTTGACTTTTCGACAGATATATATATGGCAGATATTCTGGTACTCGGAATGGTTCAATTAAATTCATCTAGCAATTTTAATTTCGTTATTACGACTTTTAATTACAACCGCGATCAATCGTCACTAGGAAAGATCCAATCCTAATCTATGTACCGTATTATCTGTGATATCAGAATGAAATTTATGATCGGCCGGACGCGTTAAAAATGATATTATCAAAAGGTAATCGGCAAATGTTAAATATCATCTCAGGAAGAGTTGTGTGCAACTTTGGATGAGGTTTCGGGAACCATAAGTAAAGTCATCAGATGATCTACGAGGCACGATCTCCGGGCGACGATTAGAGATAATAAATAGATGATCAATAGTAGTAAAAATTAATCAATGACTACCATGCTATTAGTTTTTATAGCATTGATCAATCAGCGAATTATAATTGATATGTAATTCAAAATCATAATTTATGATCGGTGCGTCACAAACGATTATACGTATGATTTATGACGAATCATCGTATAACTGCTGCGTCGTACATCTTGTATTTTCATCTCATTGATTTTCCTTTTCATTCTAATTTGATCTCCTTTCAGCTGTTCATCCAATCAAACAATATTGACATTTTCAAATAGAAATCATGACCATAAAAATAATCTTTCTAGTCGTTGGATTTATACTGATTTTAAAGAAAACATTTTATACAGTTGTTACAACTACATGGAGAAAAAAATTCTATCAAAATTTTTACTGAACTGTACAGTATATGGAGGACAAATCTAAAATTCATGAAAAAATATTTCATGAAAAATTAATATTAGTTTAGTACAATTTTTAATATTTTTTTACAAATTTTACATTTGTCCCCCATATACTGTACGGTTCAGTAAATTTTCATCTATAAATTTGAAAGAATTTTTTTCTCAGTGTACAAAGTACAGTTGCAGTGCGCGAAAAGTTTTAATTATTTGTTCTGTCAGATTCACACTTTTGTTTAAAAAAAACTGTCTTCTTCTCAGCGTCCCTAATTTCGTTATCGTTCAAACTTGAAAATTCTCTCCCATGTGTACAGTTATGATGAACAATGAAGTGTCATCGGTGGAGATGAAAAACATTCGCACATGACTGCAACCATAATTTAGCACCGGGCAATTAAATACCAAATACCCAACTAATAATGACGTTGAGACTTTTGATTCCCGCAAGGGTGGGAAGGGAACTTGAAGAAGGCTTGGGAATTCCTGACGCGGATTAGTCGACGGAATTAGATTGCAACCTTTCTCTTCATCGAGGTGGCTCGATGCAAATTAGCGCCGCGCTGTTACGCGATTGATCGTTGTACCCCGAGGTGTCACTCGGCCTGCACGTTTTTCCATCAATTTTTGTGGCACGAAAAAAAGTTCCGTTCCCCCCGACGTTATTTCAACTTTTCACCTCGGTTGCTTTGTGGCCAATAAAATTTAATTGATGGAGGCACACTTTAACGATGCATTTGTTTAACAACCACGCAAGGGGTAATCAATTTTAATCGGTATAACAAATTTTGTTTAACGATTCACTCGGAGGTTATTCTTCCCCTGGGATGAAACCATTTTTCGTAGTCAAACGGATTTCACGATTGTCCCGCATTTTGCATCGCCGATGAGCCAATAACAATTTCCACCGGTGAATCCGGCGCCCGTTGTCGTTATGGAAAACTGAATCACCGTAAAAAGTAAAAGTTTCGGGAACTGCAATTGAATTAAAAGTATTGGAATTACGTTTTGAACAATTTTATGACCGCGCTGCGCAACTTTCTTTGATTGCAGATAATTTTCTCTTTTCGAAATTCAACAAGGAAGTTGATTTTTTATGCATTTTTAAACGACCGGTTGATATTAATTGAAACCCGAATTAACGTCCAGAAAATATCAAACGATATATATTTCTTCCGAAAGATTTTTATACCGTGGGTTTTTTGATAAAAAAAACACTCTTTACATATACAAAGAATACATTAGGCATTTTTCCGACTGACGGATGATGGCTGTTTGTTTTTGAAGAATGGCGGTGACACGATTTTTTTCCTGCTGATAATTTATGACCCCTTAAATCTTCAGGGAAACATCTGTGCTCGACTACGAATGGGGACAAATTTCTGCAAAAAATATGTGTCAGCAATAATTTTTAAATGATAAAACCATAGAAAGTGAGTATTTTGGAAAAGTCGGAATAACGATCCGCTGGGATATATAATGCCCGAGCAGTGTCGATTAAAATGTATTCGTCGTGAGATTCGTGAAAAGCAGTTGTAAGTGAGTGGCTTTGTTGAAAAAGTTGTTATGTCGGATAGAAAACTGCTGGTTGGGAATATAAAGCGCGTTTAATGTATGGACATGAAGAATTCACTTGTGACAGTGACTAAGAAATCGTTGAATGAAATTACTGGAGCGGACAGCGTGCCAGCAGACAAACACTGTATACTGCTCAACGAAAAAAGTAAAATTTTCTTCACGAAAATAATTTTCCATGCAAATTTTACACTGTGACAAATTATTTAATCTTATCCTTTTTGACTTTTTGATTCTTACCCACAAGCTTGTAATCCATCTTTATCCCTCGTCAAATATAATCAGTATCATCCTCTTACCTGAAACAAAATTCAGAAAAATAAAATCAGTAAAATTTTTCAAATTGACCAAATGTACTAGTAATTAATAAATAATAAAAATTTCAAGTCTGAAATAACCTTCATTTTTTATAAAAATTTAAAAAGAAAATATTAGAAAAGTAGCAAACATTTTCAAAATAAAAAATGTTAATAATAAAAATGTTGTTACAAAATTGATAAGTTGGAAAGTTGAAAATGCATCGGAACTTTATTGATCATTGTCATCAACTGATAATAACCAGTAAATAAGACTGGAAACACGTGAATGATAAATAAATAAATGCGTCGGCGGATATTTTGCACGGTCGAAACGCTGGAGCTTTCATTTCCGTTCGCACGTATTGTTATTTCGAGAAACCCTTTTCGAACTGACGAAAAAATAATGGCACTGTGCACGCTTATAACTTGCGTCTAACGACGCGCGTATATCATATTGTCCGGAGGAGCTTTCACTCGGTTTCCTGACTTTTCTTGGGAAATTGCACATCCCGCCAAAGAGACAGCGTAAAAAATCAGCAGATAAGTGCTGAATAACCTATTGTTTCTTCGTACAAAAATTTTCTTTTGAATTTTCCTGTTAGATCCGCACGTCTCACTGATATTGACGTTAATATTTTGGTTCAAACTGAAATTTTTGCAAACAAAAAAAAAAATAAAAATAAACGAAACAAGAAAAAAAAAGAAAAGAAAATTTGTGAACGAAAGAAAAAAAGCGACTTGATTCGTATAATCAAATTAGAATCTGAAACAAAATTGTATATTTCATGACAGCGTTACGTTCAACGCACGCGAGTTATGTAATTATAAAAGCACCGATGGCCGCGAGGCGGATCTCGCGAATTCGCTTACAATCTCATTATATAAATGAAAACGTGCAGGAGTCAGTGAACCAATCGATCTGAGGCATCGTGCCGATAGGCCATGCAAAACTCGCACTGTCGAAATTGCCGGGCAAAAAGCTCCTCCGCCCTGGCACAAAGTTGCGCTCGTGTTTCGATTCCATAATCAGCTGGCAATAATCGTTTAGCTTTGCCCGCGTCAGTCAAAAAATGCTGACTTACGTAATTGCCTTTTGTTATACTCGATGGCGCACATTTACGAGCCTTTTTATTGCCAGTTTTTCGCGCTCTAAAAGCGATGCTCATTTTTGCAGGGAAGCATTAAAAAAAGAGATTTTCTTTTCAACTTTTTGAACTTTTCAACTCTCACATTGAAAAAGAACATTTTTGCTTTGAAACGAAATTTTGCATTTTCTTATATACAAAGTATATTTTTTTTACTTTCCTTTTTGGTTTGTTTTGCTTTCTGTGGGTTTTTGTTTGTTTTTATATTGTTTGTTCTTTTTTGTTGCAAATTACTTATCGATTATATTTGTTTTTTTTTTGTTAGCACGCAATACGAGAGGCAAAGTGCAGCAGCGTGTATACTTTTGCTTCGGCATCGCCAAAGTAACCATTCAAAAGTCTGGCTGTGACGAAACGCGCTAATGGAAAATAGAACAATGGTGCCGCGCGATCTTTACATTCTTCCCAGCTTTTTGTCGCTCGACTCTTTTTTTTTGTCAATCGCTTTGGGGCGAACTACGGCCGGTGGTCTCAGCTACCAATCCAAGAAACACAATTTCATGCTCGTTTGACTTTTCGCAACGGAATTTCCAATGGGTACGTCACGCCTTAATTGCTATCGAGGCTGAAGACTTATATTCCAAGACTTGTACATACTCTTATTTTTTGTATCAAACTTTGAAAAAATCCTCGTTCACATTTCTCTTTCATTTTTGATTGTTTATCACCTCTAAAAGCAACGAAACCGAAAAATCTCCAAAAGAAAAACAACAAAAAACAAAAACACAATAAAAAACATTGTTTGTCCCATTGTTTTTGCTTTATTTTTTACACGCCATATCAAAAAATTTTGTTTTCAAAATTCTCTTTTTGTTGTTTCTGTCACAGGTAAATAATTGGGTTACAATTTTTATCGAGTCCAGGACATGAAAGGGGTTTCATAACACCGGATGAATGAGAAAACCAAGGAGCAGGATGTGACGCCGTGGCTCACTCGATCCGAACCAAAATCGGCAAAAACTTATGCTAAGTAGATTGCCTGACTCATCTTTAGAACCTGCGAACAAAAGATAAAAACAAATTCCACCGAGTTTACATTTCTCTTTTGTATCGATTTTTTTTTTTTTCGTCAGCCTGAATTTGTGGCTCGCATCCTTGAGAATTTTATCGTTTCTCCGTACCGCAGGACCACCGAGAAATCATCCAGATATTTTGAATTAATTATTGTCTTCGCTTATTTGTCAATTGTCAGATTGAATTTCTTAATTCGAGAGATCCGGATGCAAAATTCGTTGCATAACGTAAAATGAAAAAACGCAGGAGGGAGGAAGAGAAAAAGTTTTATCATAAATTAAAATTACGTGCCTTCGAAGGACGACATAAAACAAGATGCAGAGGCATCGACGTTGTTCATTTTTTGCCCGCGAAAGAAGAGATACGAGCATCACGCACGCCACTACCGTAAGGGTTAATGTTCCGCGTTTGATCCGCTTCAGTAGTTTGTCGATCGGAGTAAATGTGTGTGCACTTGGCACTCGCTGCAATTTACGCGTCTGACACGATTGTGTATGCGTGCGAGTTCGCCTGTATACGTGTGACACTGCGTGTATAAAACTTGCATGCATTTTATTTTGATTATTTGTTTTTCATTTTGTGCTCTAAGTCCGTTTCCTTATTCCTTATAATATCTCAAAGAAACATTCCGATTCAATTCACTTGCTTTCGCGTGTCGCATTTTTCATTCATAAATGTAGTGTTTAGTTTCATATAAAATATTGCGGAATGTAGCAACCGATTCATTAAGAATAAAATTCTTTCGTTCAAAAATTTTTTTTTCCATCTCTAAACACGTTTGCTGTTAGTTTAAAACAGTCGCATTAATAATTATAAACCCATACAAAAAAAATGTTTTAAAATAAATTTTGTGTATATTTTCTATATTTAAAATAAATACATATATATCCTACATTAGAAGTAATTTATAAATCATTTATAAAAATATACAATAAATTATATAAATAAAATATAAATAAATCAAAATTTGTATATAATTATTATATATTTGTTTATATTTATTCATATTTATATAATCGTATAAAATTATAAAATAAAATATAAGAGTTATTAAAAAATTTATATTTATCTGAAAAATATATAACTAACATATATTTATTTACATGTAATTTTTCCCTGTGGGAAGTAATGTTTACTATTTGAATGAATTATTTGTTTTGTTTGGAAGGAAATTGTGGTACAAAAAAAAACGCTAAAAAATTAATACATTGTCTGATTTTATTCCTTGGCCTCGATATCCTCATTCGAATTCCCATTTCCCATATTAGCATAATGCATGTTGGAACAAGACAATAACAATAAGTGAAACATGATTGTTATTTGATAGGTGTAATATAATTGTGCTCCATACGAAACTGGACCAGGATACACGTTACGAAACGGACTGCATTCAAGATCCAAAGAGTATCTATCTGCTTTTGCACTCCCAAAAAGAATTTCATCTTCGGCCCGCGAATTTCGTCTGAGAAGAGGCTTCTCACTGGTGCATGACTGGGACCGAAAACGCGTGGTGCAATTATGCGACGAAACAGGAACAAAAAGGGCACCCCGAGGAATGGCAGATTCCCGGCACAAAGATATACTCGCGCGAGTGGGAAAAATTGCGCGAAATTGCACGCAGCATTTGCCTTTGAGAAATTCCCCGACTAATGCGGTGAATTAATTTTACGAGCGCGGAATAGTGGCTCGTAAAACGTTTTATTCACTTGTATGGCGCAGATGAATTTTCGTCCCTCTATTTGTTTTTTAGACCTGGGCACTTAATTATTTATCACTCTTTCGCACCGAAAGTAAAAATAACTTCCTCCAAGCTACTCTCCTTTATTTTTCGAATTGCTTCATCCCGCGGATTCAAAATTGTTCACAAGGCTGCGCGTTATCAGGTGCATTCCTTCGGGTCGCAACAAAAAAATATTCAATCCCTGACAAAAACGACAGTTAAACTTATAGACTGCAAAACTATAGGGAACTGGGATTTTATTGTTGTCGCATTCTTTTGAATTGGAAAAAAAGCGAAATATCATGGACTAGCCTTGAAAAATGTAATTGGCTCTTTCCTTTTGTCGATGAAAGGCCAGAGGAAATGGCAAAGCGCAAACAAGAAATTAGTACAAATTAAGGACATCCAGGTTGCTCACAACATACTAATTAATCAAAACGAAAATTAAATGCAATCATTTACATATAAGAGAATTATAAATACAATAGGAGAAAGAAAAAAAGTGGGACGCGCGAGCCACGAGTCGGCCGGTCGTTAATTAATAAACGATAATTAGTAGTTGGGATATCAGATGCAGCAGGACTCTCGATGAAAAGCCTCCTGTAAAGAAGCCGAGGCGGGAGGAGGCGCATGCAAAGTTCAACGTACCGCGCTGTTCGCTTTTCTACGCTTTTCCCGTGCCAAATAGTAGACCACGTGCATCTGCCATGGTGTTTACTATTTGCACACTGGCATAATAAATCAGCTGAGTTCATCACGCCGCGAAGCGCGCGATATTGCGTCGCTCTTTTCGCGATTTTGCGTTTATGCTTTATGGAACGTCGTTGCCGTTACGCAACACAATTGGACTCGTACTGTTATTCCCTCTCGGCTTTGCCATGCATGTTCCTCTCGTGTCAAACGGTGAAACGACACACACGAAAAATCTTCAGTTATGTTTGTTCTTACAAACTCAGGAAAACTTGTTGATACTCCGTCGAGTGTAATATTCATTCTGTTTTTTTATTCTGTTTCTTTTTTTTCAATTATTTTTTCATTTTCGTAATAGAAAAAAGTTTCCATCAAATTAATATGTTTCTTCGAATCGCCCATTGTAAATCAATTGCACGTCCATTACGATTCAAATGAGAAGCTAATTGGTTTCCACAAAAACCCCTTTTTACACACTTTTCAAGGAAATGATACGAGGGGAAATTTTACTGCTGCATATTTTCTACGTGAATGGATCTCGTCAAGTTATTCCTCTTTCCCATCAGGTAGAGAATCGTATATGTTGGAGTTTATGTCTGACTGAACCCATGCAAAAAATTTATATACAACAACCATATATGTTATACAGGGTGTAACGGGTATATGATGGCGCGGCATGTACTGATGATTCTACGAGAAATTGTAAACAAACTTACAATAATGGTTTAATTTTAAAAACGTTTCTCGATTTTGAATCAACGATTGAAAAAAGACTTCATTTTCGAAATGAAGTTTTAGAATTTGAAACTTCATTGAAATGACATTTTCAGTGCTTGAGGTTAGGAAAATACGGAAAAATTAAAAAATTTATTGAAAATGCGTTAAAACAACAAGTTAAATACAGAACAAGATGTTCTGCGCCCGGTGCGCATTGAAAATTCGTACACACAATTGAGTCGATATCGCAGCTCTGCCAATTTTTCTCAGAGCAGATCTAATCACGACTTACAAAAGTGTACAAAATTTCAAGTCGATTCAACTCTCGGAACAATATCAAAAAAATGCGAGCGAAAAAAAAAGTAAATTAGAGAAAAAAAATTAATAAATTTGTTTTCTCAGTATCTAAGTGAAATATTTATAAATGGTCCCATATATATGTCATATATATATAGTGACATACGTGGTAGCAGATACAAATTTTAGTTCAGTGTTGAACAAATTTGTAATCCAAGTAAAAGCAGGAAACTGCGAGAGGCGTGATTTAAAAAAAATTAATTCAATGCGAAAAAATTTTTTATTCGAAAGGTATAATTGGTTTATGTAGTGGATATGAATATACCGCCGGAGGCACATTTATGAAGTTAAACGATCTAACGAGATCAGAATTATTGCGCAAGAAGGACGCGCGTGCTGAGTTAAAAGCGCTTCGCGTGTCGGATTTGAGGCTCGACAACTGTGAAGCAAGCAGACGATAAATACCACTAGCTTTGTATGTCGCGGATTCTTCGTACCTCGAATTAAGATCGACGCTGGCCCAATTAACGTCCTGCCACCGACTTCATTCTCGCGAAACAATCATACGAAATCTCAATCCCGATTACTTATCTCCGTTTCTCAGAACCGACTTTTTTTTCATCCCAACTATACGGTTACATATACAATT
Source organism: Trissolcus basalis (assembly GCA_025266255.1). NCBI lineage: Eukaryota > Metazoa > Arthropoda > Insecta > Hymenoptera > Scelionidae > Trissolcus > Trissolcus basalis. Next base: position 34,285 of record JAAMPD010000102.1, read on the forward strand.
AGTCATTTATTTATTGGGTATTAATTTGCATGCCACAATGGAACAAAAAAAATTCTCTCACAATATCAAATGGCCGGAATGATATTTGCGATTGCTGCGAAGGAGGCGTTTTTTAAAAATGAAAATCGTGGGAATTTATTTATCCTCGGTATCCAAAGTTATGATAACTCGTCTGACACAATTGATAAGATGAAAAAATGGTAATGAAATATACGACTCCGTAGACACAATAAACAAAGAGCTCTCTTGCACTCCATCCCAGAAATTGAATTTCATCTAAGGAGTTAACAAGATCGTTGCGAAACTCGCTGCAGTGGAAAGAAAAAAAAATGAAGAGAGGAAAAAAGAAAAGGAGCGAACAATTTTCGCTCGGGACAAATGAAACAATTACTTAGGTTTTAATTTGTGTTTGAAAAATCGTAATTGAATTCGCGACTTGGGTCACGCTTTCTGTCTCCCGCAAGTGCAGAGCGACAATTTTAATTGGAGCAAATTGTTCTGACTCGTTTGAAACAAAAAAGGAAGAATTAACGATTTCGTTCGTTGTTCCTTTTTTCCCCGTCTCTTTTTCAGGAAATTGTTTATCGCCGCCAGACGATCGAGTATGCAGAAATGCAGTCGGTTCTATTTCACCGATAAGATAGAGGACTGATAAAATGATTGTCGAAGGCAGAGAGCACAGAGACTTTATTGTTTAATCGTGGTGGTTAACGATCGCGTATAAAATGTAACTCTCGTCTAATACGAAAGCGGTTGTGCAGCTCGTGATTACACGCGGCTCGGCAACATTCTTGGGCTCGCGCGGTAATTGTATTGTGAGTACCGGTATCACGAGTCGGGAGCACCCTTGAATCTCTCATCTCGCCACCACCTGCCCGTGTCTTTAACGTTAACGGTACCGCGGTGGCATCCGTTCTGTTCATTCGAATCGCGTGATTCCAACGACCGGCTCTTGAAGCGCGCCACGGCGCGACTCTCGCGCTAAACGATGCAAACCATGCGAGAGTCGACATCCCACGTTCGCGAACAGTTATCCATATTCCAGTTTCCAATCACGTCTCAACTATTCTCTAACTTGCCACTGATTAGACCTTTAATTCTTTATTCTTTCTTTCCCACTTTTTACCAAAACAAAGGTGTAAGAATCCAACTCAACTCTTTTAATTAAACTTTTTTTTTCCTTACGTAATATCAGATAAAAAATTCCATCCAAATCCAGAGAGAATTCATCATTTATTCATTAACAATTATGTAAGTAAAAAATGTAATTTCTATTCTGCAACATTTTTTTTTTATTTTTGTGACGCTAAAGTGTTCTGCTAAAAAAATTGGTGTCATTCGGATTCTCTTTGATATACTTTGATACCCCAAATAAACAATAATATATTGCACATATATTTTCTATATTTTAAATATATTCACATATTATAAGTCAATAAATTATATAAATTCAACTAAATGTAATTTTCATTGAGAAATATATTATATTTATAAAAATATCATATTTAATATAGAAGTATTATTATATATCAAAATATTAAACATTAATATATAATATAAATATTATAGTATTTATAAAAATATATAATTCACACGTATATTTTTGTCCTTGTGAATATAGTTATAGCCAACTGTAAAAAAATCGATTTTTATTTACTGATTAAAACAGTAGATATTTTGTGAACCTGTGGGATTTCCCAGCAGGCATTTCCATTTTACTTATCTTTTTTAGTGATTACCCATGATGATAATGACGAATAGCCAAAAGACCCAGTTAACTCGGCTGATAAATAAAGAGAGATTTTGAAACCGAAATGCAATTATGACCGTGAACTTTGCGATCATTAAACGTCTGCAGTGGTAATTTGCTTAGTCATAAAAGTACGGATTCAATGCTAAAATATCATCTTTTTATGGTAAAACGGTTTTATAACGTGCTCGTTTTGAAAATGGTTTTCCGTAAGTCGACATGAAAATTGCGTTATAATGACTTGACACGACAATTTATGTTGAATTAGTGCATAAGTTAGTCAAGATTTTTGATCCGAAGTGAGATTATTATGGTGATCATTTAAACAAATTGGTTCTTTTTATTGGCCACTTCATATGAAAATTGACTACAAAGTTTATTGGCCGCGCAAATCATTGATCATGATTATATACAAATTTGCGCCAATGAATTATTCATTTTTCAAAACAGGAAATCTTTTTTTTTTCAAATTTTTGTTTTGCAATTATATATGATCATGATTATATATATTCCCCGGGCTGGATATGTGCTCGAACGAATTTAAACGGATTTGTAGAAATTGAACTCTCAGGAAATGCAAATAAATGGTCATAAAATAATAAACTTCTATGGTCTCATGGCAAATCCGTTCACATTTGTTAGATAAATCCCATGCAATCGGTAGCAATGAGAATATACAGCGGCCTGCCGATACCGGAAATATAAAGTAAATGTTCGCGGTTTGTTGAAGCGCGTCTTCAAACTAAAAGGTTTGCTGCGCCGCTCTCAGCGTTACAACAGAGCCCGGCTTCCGACAAAAGCATAACTTGTTGTCAACATGGGGAACGAAAATAGCGTGCGCGGTGGTGCGCGTTTGAAGCTAAGCGGAAAATTTCAATAAAAATGCAGTACATAAATTTACAATATAAAAAACCTAAAGAAAAGTCCAAAATATACAGGAAAAAAAAAATTTCAAAGTTCTTAAATCAATTCAGTTAATCGAATTTCACATATGAAACTGAACGAACAGAAAAAAAACCTATAAAATCGTAAAGGGAAAATGATTTGACTATGAAGATAAATTTCCTACTTCTTGTAACACTTAGATTGAAAAAAGATGTCTAAACAGCTTCCATATAAGAATATAATGTTTAGCCAAGTTCCATGACGTTAATAACTTTTGGTAATCCTAAACCGGCGTTATTTCAGTTGTTAATGACGTGCAATTTGAGAGTGGCGCAATCAGAAAATAGGATTGATACGTGATTACAATCGCAAATCAAATTTCATCTCGTATATATTTCTTCATAATGTGTTCCCGGCTCGGTATTACATATGCTAATGCGCGATTCGAAACTGTGACAGTGCGAACTTACAAGTGAGATTAAGTGAAATGCGTGTAAATCGATTTCAAAACCGATACAGTTTAATGAATAACCGATCAATCAAACGTCCCAGCGTTTATGATCTAAACCCGTCTCTCATCTCTACCCTTTCTCATTATTCTATAAAAACAATCTATTTTTCATTCGTTTAGTAAAAATAAAAAGTCTTTATATTATAAAGAATATAGATCCTTCTTAACATAAAGGTAATTTTTTATATTATTATTTTATATTATATATAAAATATATATCCCAAAGCGTCTTAAATTGAGACTTTTAAGACTTGAAAATTCTTTACTTCTAAGACTAAAAAATTCTTGAATTTAAGACTCGTAAAAAATCTTAAATTATGACTCGATATATTATTTTTATAAAAGTAACGTTATCAGTTTGTATTCAAAAGATTGGGGGGTTCAAATCCCCACTTGGACAAAAAGTGTATTAGATAATTTGACGTCATCCCTCGCAAACGAAAATATATTTGCTAAAATGGATTTTATTTTCGATGCCTTATTGTCGCTTTTTATAAATTTTTTTACATAAAATATATATTTCATAAATTTATATAATGAATTTAATAAAAAATAAATAAATAAATAAACCGATTCAAAATATTTGAATAAATAAATTTAAAATATAAAATATCATCCATCCAGAAATATATTTTACATACAAAAATATAATGTTTTTATTTTTAGAACATATTTTCGTCTGTGAGGGATGTAATGTGTCCAAATAAAATGTACAAAACTATGTCCTGCCACAACGATATTGTGAAACTTCCAGGGCCTGACTTCCCTCTGATACCATTAGTTGGTTAGACATTCGTAAAATGAGGTAACATTTTTTTCCTCACTCTTATGGCCTTTTTTGTCCATTTTACAAGATCCAACAACCTGGCAGCAGCATTTCTTTCAAATTTAATTCTGGTTATATGTAAAGAGGTGAAAAAAAAAGGAGTAAATTTCATATGCAGCGTCAATTTCAGGCTCGATTCGCAGCTCGTTTCGCCATTCGGTGTTTTTATAATTTCGCACCAGTCGAGTGTAAAATGTACGACTGAAATGATCGGCGTGCGAAAGTGAGCGAGACGATAGAGGAGCGAGTGAAGAGGCTGTGTGCGTCCGCGTATACGTAAGTGCCTGGTTGCGATCTGCGGTATGCCTCGCCTTATCCAATTATACCGTAAATCATCGGGGCAGGGCGTGTTCTCTCGCGCCGCGAGAGAGGATGAATCGGCGCGCGGTTCGTGGGAATTCGCGGATCATTAGTGCCGCTTGATTTTCAATTTTTGATCCAAATTGCGCAACGTGCGCCTTTTTCAATTGACCCGCCCGATCCCTCGACAGGTTGCCTGTCCCGTTCCTCTCTGTGGAATTCGTCGACGCGCGCCGTGCGCCGATCGACTTTCGCGATAGTCAAAATTTATTATTCCTCTGTATCCCCGTTGGATTTTGTTTTTCTCTTCTCCAATCGCAGTTGTAATTGTGTGGCCCGATGACTTCATTCGTGTTCGCTCTTGCAGAACCCCGCGATGCGGATCCGCAATGTTTTTTTTTTTTTTGCAAACAAATGATGAAATCTGATTGCCGCTGATGCTCGATTAGATCATCCAGTGACATTTCGACGGTTTTCACATTTTTTCGCACGTGCTCAATTTGCACATAGAACTATTCAGGTTGAACAACTTTGCATTCCTTGTTTCAAACGTCTAGTAAAAAAAAAAAGAAGCAAGAAGCACGATAATAAATAACGTTATTGATAATAATTATTATCATAAAATGGTACGAAAAATTGATTTCAGCTTTGGGAGAAAAAACCCTTTCTCGAGTTAATGTATTTTTGTACATTCATAAATTGTGTATCCAGAAAACTAGGTTACCGATGGAAATTCATATTAAAAAACGTATAAATAAATAAATAAGAGCCATAGAAAAAAAACAGGACTTTTAAATTGATAGCCGGTCATTTTCCACGATTCAAATTTTGTTTTGAATATGTTTTCTAGATCTAACGGAATGGCCGAGAAAGTGCGCGCGGCTATACCAGAAAACGTTAATTATTATTTATTCATAATCAACGTTCGTTTTTCATTTAATTGAAACGGTTTCAAATGTTAATATACAGATATTATGCCATATATTTTCATGATAATTTGAACGTTCAGGTCGATCAATTAATTAATTGAAGAAAAAAAAAATGTGAAAAAAAATTTTAATAAACAGAGATATCAGATTATGAAAGACCATCCCACCGGTTAATAATATACACGAGGACGTTTTGCAAATGAAATGACTCGCGTGATACGAAAATCGAGCGATCATTGTCTTTTGAAATATGGAGCCTCGTTTTCAAAGAATGCTCTGAAACCGTGTTACAAATATTATTTCTGGCCTCGGTGTGCAGTGTCATAATCATTCATCCATCTCACGCTTGGAAAACGAAAATGAAAAATAAACCAAACACCACATATTACTCGCGCAAACGTTGCAATAAAAATAGAGCTCTTACACAAATCATAATTCGAAAATCTAGATCAGCCTATAATAAACACATTTCGAAGAGAGTGAAAAGGCAAGAAAATAAAAAAAAAGTCTCTTTGGATAGAAATTGTTCGTCGAAAATAGCACTCGTTCCAATTTGTCAGCCGGAGATGTAAAAAAGTGGGGGGGGGGGGGAAATTGATCCGCGAGCCGATCCCTTGTTTGTCCTGTGGGACGTTGTGTTTCGCACACATTTACGCTCAGGGATCAAAGGTGCAACGAGTCTCCTACCGACAGGCATTTTCAACGAGTTGTAAATCATATAAGAGCGATTTTATCGTGCCACAACCATATAAAGAACGAAGAAATGACGGGGGGTGGGGGAGGCCCTTGTCAGACGCATATACAGATTCTCTGAAAAATCATGATTTATCGCTTAATTTCGCGCGAATAATTAATAACGCCCGGCCGAATTGCGCAACCAAACGAGTTTATCTGATTCGCACGACTCCGTTACACATTTTCGTTCGATTTGCATAAGATAATAAATGAAAATCGTACAATTCTTTATCGGGCTGATTGATTCGTTCGGCTCGCGCCGCCAAGTTATAACGAAACTCACACTGTACGTAATCAGAAAATATGGCCGGTGCCCATATCTTTTATGGTATCAATTGTGGAAAACACGATCGACAATTTGACCTTTCGTGTGACTCGATGAAATCGATGATAAAAATATGATAAATGTTTCTCTCTTATTTATACAACCTTTATTTTTTCTACCCTCGTTTCAAACATTAGGCAATAATGAAAATTCACCGAAAAAATGAAAAAATTGGACTTCATATATAACGTAAGTGCAATTCCATATATAAACCACTTTTACTTCATACATCGCTAGATATATGTTCTTCATATTTGGATGAACATTTAGATGAATACAAAAGCAGCCATTCATACGTCATATATGCTCCATTTATTGATATATGACTGCAGATATGATTGCATCCATGTGCCAGATATATTCCCTTTTCGCCTTGGCATATAAAACGTGCGAACAAACTTTTGCGCTAATGTTAAAACAAAGATAACGTCAAACACACCCTCTCGATCAGATAATAAAACGTTTATAAGAATTATTTGAAATTGAAGAACAAAGGAAAAAAAGAAGTTTTCAAATTACTCGAATATGAGCCTGCGGAGGAGACCTTCGGATATATTTATCCTGTTGCGTAAATCACGGAAGTGTTGCGTCCCCTCGAGTAAAAAGAAACCCTTTATCTGCTGAATTTTAAGTAAGAAATTTGAAGTAACATAAAAAACGAATCGGCGAAAGGAAGAAAAAAGAGAGAGAGAAAAAAAAATAAAAATCTGCCGTGCGTAAAGTATGAAGTACGTCACAGCAGGCAGGTGCACAGGCCGAGCGGAACAGGCACGAGGAGACCCTTTCCCAGACTAACGAGGACAGAAGAATATCATATGATTCTTTCGCCACTGCTTATTGCAAAACACTTATTGTTCATTGAATACCACCGTGAGGAGGACGAAAAATAAAATCTCACACATAACGTCCTTGTAAATAAATTTCAAACTTGATAAGACAATGCCAATGATGTTCTCATTTTTTGTAATAAAATTGTATAACAGCCGTCGAACCGTCGGATCGGTGCAGTGAAAAAGAATCGAGACCAAGTTATGATGTGATTTTATGATAAAAAAAGCTGAAGCAAACAGTCGGATTGGTTGGAACAAAAAAAAAGGTAACTGATTGCGTCCTCGACACGTCAGAATGCAACGCTTCGTTGCGACACATTTCCCTGGAAGTGTAAATCCAAAAGATAACGCGAACAAACAACAAGGGCTCTGGGTGTAATTGCGGAAAGGGCCCGAAACACACTTCCGGTCGACAATCTGGAAGCGACCGGACGCTTTCACACGTGCGAGTGCGCTCATTTGAATGGGGCAAAAATAAAAGCTGGGAACGCTAAAGCAGCTCACTCGGACACCTCAAAAGAACAGTCTTGGTGCCAGGTCAAAGGTCTTTGATCTCGATCTAATATCCTCGGTTTCAACCACGCACTCCGCTCGACGTCAAAAAGAAAAGAAACAGGACAAAATGTTGAACACCGTCAGTGCGCCTGAAAGAATTTGTACTTGTTTATACGACTGTACAATGCTGCGGGTTGTCAATAAAAGTTCGCAGAGAGGTTTGCAAGAACTGTGATGAGATTCGAATAATAAAAATGATATACAGGCCATTTAAAATGGCAACAGAGAAATCGACATAGTCGAGAGACGATCAAAAGAAGAGACGGCAACGTGGTCATTACCTTCGGAATAAATGATCGCCTGGCAACGAGGGGGTTCTTTGTTCATCGGACCGTACATTGCACTGCACACATCCAAACGGAATCCTAAAAAATGCCTCCGCAACTCGCCCCTCGTTTTCTTTCTTTCGTTATTTTTCTTTCTTTCCTCGACGACTGATTTGGTTTCCAACTTATATATCGGGCAATTTTCATCCGCGAGTTATCGGGCTCGTCGGAGGCCGGATCGCTTTATTTTCATCGGCTTTTTGTCAGCGGGCCGAACCATAGAAAACTCGGAGAAACAAGCGAACACGAAATAATGACAGCGCGTGCCATCCGTTCGCCTCTTACAAGTCGATGTCATTTCAGGCGACAGCGAGGTCGAGGCGTCATTTTTTTTATCGGACAAACATCTCTTGTAATCGATTGTAGAGGATCGTCCGGTGCGTGTTCGGCGGAAGGAAAAATTTTCTTCGTATCGGTTGGATTCTGAGCTGATCGGTGGGAGCAAATCACAGAATCCATGAATGACGGATAAAACGTTGCAGCATCTTTCCGCAGATGATACGCTTTTTGCTCGCGTGCCTTTCGATCAGTACGACTGATAACTTTTAAAGAACTAATTAATATAACGATTTTCAACCGTCGAAGCTCGAAGGTCAGACTGATAATTAAAACTCAATCGATATGGGGGGCCTGCAAAAGCAAAAAATCCATCAGACACATTAAAATAGCAGAGAACTCGACAGAAATTTCACCTTACCTCTCTCTCTCTCTCTTTTTCTATTTTTCAAAATAAAACTCGCAGCAATTAAAATCATCGGATGACTTTTTGTTTGATTATGAAAATTGAATAACAAGTTCAGTACGATTCTCAGGACGGCGCGTGACTTTTTTTCATCCTGGCACATCTCACTCGATCCTTAAATTACATCTCGTAAATTGCAACCATCATTGACAATCCATCATCGGAGATAATGACGATCGATTTTGTGTTCGGGGCGATAACCCTTGACAGTCGGGTGTCGCACGGCAGAAAAATGTCGCGACTTTGCACAACTCACCTTTCGAAGTTTTTCAATTTCCTCGTTGTGCACTGCTAACTCCTGAAAGCAAAAATTTTCGCTTTATCAGTACCTCTTGTGAAATGGATCGTTTTACATAAGTGGTCGTAAAATTAATTGCACTGAATGACGGCAGTTTCAATTTGCGCTTTGAAAAACCATTTCAGAAGTAACAACAATATTCAACAAATTTATTTTCATTTTGACCTGGAGTGTTTTAGTTTGACTCAAATTTTTGGGACATATTTTTTAAGATATATTGAAAAAATTTTGTTTGTGTTTTGTTTGTTTGTTTTTTTTTAAGTATCAACATCTGACAATTTTATATATTATTCTGGTCTGGACATATTTTGGTTTGTCTCAAATTTTAGAAACACATTTTTTTGAAGAAAAGTGAAAAAATTTTCTGTTCGTTTGTTTTTGTTTTGTTCATTTTTTTCTTGACAGCACGATGATGCAGGAAGCAATTTTTGAATCGGGCAAACAAAAATGAACGAAACACAATATGCTTTCTAGAACGGAGCATCTTGTCAAGGATCTAACCGGGTTCATGGAGCACGACGATCGTCAATTGTATTTAAATCGTGTTACAAAACGAGCCTGTTTCGGATGTGTAACTCATGTAGTTTCTACCTGTCGTAACAATTTGGCTCAGAAGATTCGCGCACACACTTTTTTTGTTGTCTTGTTATGAGTGCAAACGAAAGTAAATTACACACCTGCTATATACACAGCTTTTGTTTTCCATTGCAATAACAACATACCGAACCAACGTCCAGGCATTATTTTCTTCATCTACGAATCAACCACTTTCTTTGAAAACGGTAACCAAAATTTGGTAATCCCTCACATTTCGTACATCTTCAACAGTCTAAGAAAAATTTATTCTTTTAAAAATCAATTTCATACACCGTACTGTTATACGTTTCGGAAAAATTTTGTTTGTTTATACACGGTTACTCCTAACCGGTCAAACGAAAACACGTCCATGACCTTCACGGGAAAAAATAAACAAACAACTTGAAGGTTAAGTGTAATTCAACCCTTGACAAGCTCCAAGGGTGAATTCTAACCTAAAAGGGGCGAAGCTTACCGGCATCTTGGTCCAGGGTTGGTCGACGCTTTCGTCGGCGTCCACTTTGACGTTGATCATGGAGAAAAACTGCGCGCGGTTATCGTGCACAGGCGCAAGCGAATTGTCAGCTTCATTGTTGGTGTCAGAGTAATCCAAGGATTTGGTGTTTTCGATAGCAACCGAGCGCGCGTACTGGCTCTTAAAGTACCCGGACGAGACAGTGCTCCCGACCACAAAATTCAACATCAACCCCTCGCTCATTGTCGCACTTTCGCAATACGAAAAATGACAAAAAACAAAAAGACTCTCGATTGTTGGCAACTTGTTCGTCGATTTTTCCACACGTTTGTTTTTTCTTATTTACTTTTTCTATTTCTTTTTCGACCGCACTGATTTTCACACGAGTCACAACAATTTCATATCATTTCGGTGAAATTCAAGATAATGAAAACAATCACTGCGTAACGGCCGAATTTCACATTGCCGGAACGTGTCCACGCGCTTTGCCGGTTCGTGTCAAACTGCAGCGATTCGAGCGCTCTCGCACGAGACGCTGCAGCGGGAACTGTACGCGGGAACGCCGCTTGGCAGACTGTCCGTTTCGGTAGGTCGGGTACCCTCGGGAACCTTGGGTACCCCCGCCAGTTCTCGGCGCACACCGCACCATGTGCCCAGCCCTTATTTTTTTTATGAATTGCATTGTTGCATTTTTTAATGCGGTTCCTCTCCGACTTTGACAACAATCAATAGTTGGCGTGTTTTGTGTTTCAAAATAAACTTGAACGTTTCGAAGAAAATGAAAGGAAACTTTTTGTCCAATCCTGTTTTGTTCATTTCTTTAAAAATATATGGAAAAAAATAAACGAAACTTTAAAAATAAAATATTAATAATAATATTAATAATAAATTGAAAAAAAAAAATTTCAACTGAAATAACAAATATGGAATAAAAATATTGACAGGTGAAAAAACATGTGGGTCAACATTGTTAGTGCCAATTAAAATGCATTTTTTCAATAATAAATTTCGTCTGTTTTCCCTCTTCCCTTTTATTTGTTTCTGTCTCTCTCTAGCCGTCAGATAAATTAAGGAGATAAAGAAAAATCAACTCTTGTTAGTTTAAAGAACAATAGTTTTTAATCAGATGTAAAAAAGTCTTAATCTAATGTCCGATATGATTAGCTCTCATTTGAATATACATCAGGATTTGCTAGTCATTATCAAAACGAATAGGATTACCCTTTTGTGTCGACATTTCATCTAGTTCTTGTCTGTCATTAAAAGGCAAACATATTCTGTTTCAATTAGGATCAATAGTTGAATGAAAAAATTATGATTTTTACTGTTGAAAAAAAAAAAAAAAAATGGTTCGCTCGCCAATTAAATCGTTCATTTGTTGTGTGTTGTTGCTTTCACATTATTTTACTTGGTATGAGTTATTAACAAAATACCACGGAGTAATAATAATAATTGCACAACCTAATAAAATTGACCGCATCATGAGCAGAATAATTACAATTTAAAACATTTAGAGTTTATGACGCTGAACAGTTGTGGTTTAACAACATGATATAATTTGAACAAATCGAATGTTCAGTTTCAAGTGTCTCAGCTCATAATTCACTATCATTTTATCAGTACTTGACAAAAATAAATCATTTTCTTTCTTTGTCAATGGTACTTTTCATTTTATTACCTTTTCTTCTGAATTGTTTGTCATTCTTTGACCAAATTAACGTCGAACGTTCCCTCAAAGGTCTTTGCAGTTTACCTGCTTCTTTCAAGGGACGAAAAATTTTGAGATAAATAATATGCTGAATTGAGGAAGGCTAATCCTATTCTTCTTGAAGAGATAATAAATTATATTCGATCGGATTATTTTTGTAACCGAAAAATTTCTCTTGGCCCAGAATAACATCAGCCTGTACATTTTATAGTACTTCATTTTCATAGTAACATTTGAAAAATTTCATAAGTAAATAATAACCAACTCGAGTTATAAATAAAACAATAAACAAAAACAAATAAACTGAGAAATTATCCCGCGATCCCGCAGTTAAAATCTGAGCTCATTTTTTGAACCTCAACAACTACAAGCTTGTAATGAATCTACCTGTATCAAATTATCGATCATTATATTATTATTCATCATCTAACGCTAATTTGATAGAACTTTTTATCCTTAATTAACGAATCAACAACATTCTGTACATCGTCGTAATAAACTCGGAAGAATAATTCTACAACAGAGAACTTTTTCAGCGTTCGATAGAAATTCGGACGTTTAACAAAGAAATATCGTATCAATTGGAATTTGGAGTGCGCTGAAGGGGGATGAACTCTGACTTGACTCGACTAGAGGATTGCGTCATAATTGGAGACAGGGACGGTGCATCACCGTAACGACTCAACTTCTCCAATCGCTTCTGGATTAAATTCGTCCGCACCGGAGTTTGAATGTCGGACCGACTCTGCAGACCGGGTGTCTGGGGGCTGTTGCCGTACGTTGACCTGTCCGAGGGCGTCGCAGGATTCGAGGCGTGTTTCAAGGTTGACATTTTCTCAAACTCCTGAGAGATCTCAACGGCACACTTTGCTGCGTAGATCATCGGGCTCTGAAACATTCGTTCATTTTGTTTTTCGTTCAAGTCGACTCACAACTGAATTCCTAATTAATCAAGATTTCAGAGGACGGATTTCGTACCTTGACGGCCCTCTTCAACTTTTCAAATGGTTCGCGAAGATGAGGTTGTCTTGGATTACAGCTGATGGCGGTTTTTTCATTATAGTAGCCTGCAGGAATGCTCAATGAAGAATTGCTTCGCCATTCGAGATTGCTGCAAGCGATAATGGAGCCTTTAACGAGTACATTGCTGTAACCACTCGTCGAGACACCTTGCCAAAAATACAACGATAAGTATTTTGACGTCGTGTCATCCACTGGATAAGCGATGTTTACAACGTCGAAATTTTTCATCCCCTAAAAAAATGAGACATTAATATTATTTAAATCATTGACATTTTTATAGATTTTAGAAATCAAGTTTAATAAAAAGTAATACTCTTGGGGCATCTGTGATTGATGAGACGATTCCAATAGTATCGAATTCGTTGTACGGTGGTTTGAAATTAGGTTGATGTATATCAGTGATCGGCGTGTATTTTCTGGCAGGATATGGTATCGCAACCGATGGTTCAGTTTTGAAAAAGGAAAAACTGCTGATGGAAAGGTGAAGCTCGCCATTTCTGCAGAGATAAGATGAAAAGTGTTTTCATTCAGTTTCATTTAAAGTTTTTTGTTTCACAAAACTTTCAACAGTGCAATAGAAATTCCGCACATCTCAACAAATATAATTAAGGTTTTCTAAAACAACAACGACCCAAATTACTATATCAAACGGCGCGTAATATATCTCATACATAATTATACCCGCATGTTGATAACCGGGCAAATTACAACTCTCACATCAAAACTGGAGACGTAACTGTAAATTGAATGGAATTTTTCGTCTACTATTATTGTCATAAAAATAGTCCCCTGCTAGACAATGTAACGAAAATCACAATGTTTGTCATGGTCTCTTCATTGTTTTTCTTTTCTTTATTTTTAATTATAATTTGCATTCAAGCTCGCAGTGCCTCGCTGCTAATATGATATTAAATGTAACAACATTTCCGTCCTTCATTTTCATATAATTTAATAATTACACTCTCGACTTCGTTGGTGATCAGAGTGTAATTCAACTGACTGTAATACGCGCTTAAAAGGACGAATAAAAAGAAATAATAGAACGACAAAACAACACGTCAAGCAACTTTTCAAGTAGTGTTATTGATATTGAAAGGAAATTGATTGTCAGTGATCAAATTCGACACTAGCTGTTGAATTGTCTGAGCAATCCATTGAAAAAGCAATTGACGAAATCGTACCGTCGACCAGAAGCAGATGCGTTATATATAGAAACGCAAGATCCTTCCTTCAAACCGTCAGAGACGTCTTCGTTACCAGACCAAATAGTTACCAAAGCGGACACATCTTCATCGGCGACGCGCAGTTTCAGAACCGGCGTCACCTGTCTGCGCGGCGGAAGATTAGCGCGCAATTCTCGCTCCAACTTCTGCTTAAACTCTTCTTGTTTGGCTTGTCGATGAGCCTGTGCTTGTCGACTTTGACTCTCGGAAAACGTTCCCTGCGGAAGCATTAATTAAATTATATCTAATAATACGTTCAAACGCTAAATAAATAATTTCTTAGTTACAAAAATAGAACAAGCATTTCATTACATTGTCCACCTCAGTTCTTCATAATTTACCAGCAATATTTTTTTGTAATCTTTTTGTTAATTTCTAATAAACACTTGTTTCGAATGCAAAAAGAATAAAAACGAGAAATCAAAAATACATCGTACATCATCGTCGTCCCAACCGCCTTGAGAATCGCCGCGTGAATTTTTGAGAAAATCTTGTTGCGCCTTTGCGTAAAATATTTCCATCTGTTTTTCGCACTCTTGCTCGTAAGATTTTGCTGCTTTTTCCTCGCATCTTGCATTTCGAAATACTGAAAATGTATTAATGAACAAGTTTTGAATGGAAGAAAGTGTAAATTTTTTTGTATTCTTCTCCTTGCATACTATTTATAACTCACCGGACTGGCCGCTTGCCAATTTTTCCCGATACAAAACCGGAAAGATTCTCGATATCACAACAGTCACTTTTCCAATCAAACCACTATTTGGGTCAATGTTTTGCAGTTTCAAACGAAAGGGACCGGGATTCCTTTGGAATCCTAATTTCGCATCCCATGTGGTTCTTCGTGTTGCGTTTGAATGAATTTTCAAACTTACACTATTATCTTTCTGAAATTTTAATCAATTTTAATTTCAATCGAAAAATTAAAATTATATTCATCACGTAAAACTTGAAAGATTAATCAATCATGTACCTCCAATGGATGACATCCCCGTTCACAATTTTGCAATTCTGCCCCATACGTGACAATCTTCGTACCTTCTTTTATCAATCCCCTCATTACATAATGAAGCATAGGAATGTCAAACGTAATCGGAACGGTGTACCAACCATCCGTTACAACGATTTTGCGCATAGCACTAGACATGATCGGAGTTTTGTCTTTATCTTGATTTTCATTATTCGAAAGCTAAAACAAGATTATAATTTACAATTTATTATTACAAATAATTATTATTTACAAACTATTTATTTACAATCATTCCAAAATGAATAAAAAAACTTCGCCAACCTGTTCAATACTATAAACGCATAACACCATTCTTTTCGAAGCAGTCTCGTCTTTTTCAATGATTTTCCGTAATGCTGAACGCTGTGATCTATCAATCTCTCGGTCGTAACGGTATTTTAGTTCTTCTATCACTCGGCTTGGTGTTAAGGCTCTTGATATAACAATCAAAATTATTACATTGTTAATTGGATTAATTAATTTGACTGATTTTAATATTATGGCTTTCGAAATTGAATTAAAGAAACATAAATCACCTTGGTACAACAGCATCGTTGAATTTCATCCGGTCGATTGAAGCAAGCTTCCACACAATTAAGCCATAATGGTTGTCAATCCAGTCGACAGGAATAAGCGAAGGATCCACTCCTGGACATGCTAAGAAGGCTTGTCGAAATTCTGCAAGCCTTGCCTGACCAGTTTCATTGATCAGCAGACGTACACCGTCTGGTAAATTCACACTGATAATGTTATCAACATCCTCGTTTTGTCTGCGAATAAAAAATTTTGTTTCATTTATTATTATTATTGTATTATTTTATTATTTCTTTGACAGAAAATAATACTGACCCAGCAATTTGTGATATATGAAACGAATAAGAAGCTGCATTTGATGATGTAATGTCCATAATTTTCGGATCCAAGTTTTCTTTAATTATCTGAAAAATATGTATTTTCAATTAATTAGTGTCCAATAAATAAAATTTACAAATCGCAAAAAAATGAAAAATTACCTCTTCAACAGTCTTTGGTATCGGTGCTTTTCCTCCAGAAACGTCCTTCCATGACGTTCTTCGATGTTTGTTTTCAGTTCTATAAGCTAATAAACTACCCAGTATAGGTTTCGGTTTGTTCCTTTTCTTTATATTTATTATTTTCTCCTAAAAACAATTCTCGGATGAAAAATGTCCAGAATTTATATCACATTTATAATTCAGCGTCAGGCATGTATTTACAACCTTATTGAATTCACAAAATTATGAAAAATTCACCTGCAGTAAACGAGCGGCTAATCTGTCCTCTTCCACGTTGTCCGACCTATCGAAAGTACAAACAAATTCCTTCCTTTCTTCCACTCTATCAAAATTCAGTGGCAAAGAATGCCTCTTGGGAGGATCAACCACCACTTCTTTGTCATTTTCCAAAATCGTACGAGACATGGCGACTACTTTCTTCTTCAGTTTTCTACGTTTGAGTCCGACGATCGGACTAGTAGGCACAGTTTCCGAGGTAGAAGGTTGATCTTTTTCAGCAACCTGTTTCTGCAGCTCTTCTACCTTTGATTCTTCCGCACTAGGCTCCTCGTCAAAAATCACCCTCGCTTGAACATGACTCGCTACTCTAGGCTTCTTCAAACGCGCCAGCTGGTTTCTGCTCGTAGGAGTATCATTCTCCAATTCGAGTTTTCGTTTGTTCAACAAACCGCCACTCGTTGCCAGCTCCGCAGAACTCGTGATCCCTCTGTAACTTGTCATCCTCGCTGAACCAGGTTTCTGATTCAGGGAGAGTTTCTTTCCTATCGGAGTGTCAGAACTGGTCTCCTCATCGTCAAAACCAGAAAACATCTTTTTCGCTTTCTCCAAATTCTCTTTGCTGATAGTTATTGATTGGCCGCCAGCAGTCCTGAACCCACCGAGAACTGGAGTGTTCAAAGGTCCATCATCTTCAGATTCAAACAGTTTCCTCGCCCTCTTTAAGCTCGGTTCTGAAGCACCTATGGATTTACCAGCAGCAGTTCTGAATCCGCTCAGTGACGGAGTGCTGGACAAGTTCGAAGGGCGCTCAGGAGTGGTCTCTTCAAGGTCCATGAGTTTCCTTGCTCGCTCCAGAGCTTCCTTGGAAACACCAATGGACGTGCCAGCTGCTGTTTTGAACCCACCAGAGAACGTCTCGAGGCCACCTTTCGGTTTCGAAGATCCAGCTTCGTCTTCCAGCATCATCGTAGCTTTTTTCATACTCTCCCTAGATACACTTATAGACTGGCCAGCAGCTGTTCTAAACCCCGAAGACAGTACAGGTGTTGAAACACCAATTTCCACTTGGTTCCTCGAGATTTTTTTATCTTCAACTATCTTGTTCAAACTTGGAGAGAGGTTCGAAGTTTGATAAGACGTTTGATGTGTTGAAGAGTTTTTTGAACCGAGTCTGGGTCTCTTTGTCGGTTGACATGCTGTATTTAGCAATCTGGGGTTAACCCGTTTTGGTCCCGGGAGGGAAGCCCTACTTTCCTCGACCTTCCAGTATGCCAGCAATTCCTTAGCTCTGGCCAAACTCTCCTTAGAAGTGTTAACCCCCGGACAAAAGTCGAAAGCAGGCGAGTCATCTTGTTTTTCAGTCGGCAAGTTTTGGTTCTCCAGATTCATCATGAGTTTGTTCAGGATCTTCATCGAGTCGTTCCTGGGAGGAGAGAATCCTAAACATGGCGGTGTTGATGAATCGGCAATGTTGTTCAGAACTGCATCCGATCGTGCGACTGTCTCGCCACTGATGAACTTCATTCCACTGCTACCGGTAACACGGGTCAAAGATTTTGCTGAACTTTTGGTTACTTTCGTGGGCCGAGTTTTTGTCAACAGATCGTCGGAGTTGGATTTATAAACGCGGTTGACAGTTTCGTTGGCGAATGACAAACTTTTGCTTTCAACTTGACTCAGTCGACTTAACAAACTTGCGTCACTCGACGACGGTCCTGAAAAGTAAACTTGGCTGGATTCCATGCTGTTTTCTAACGGAAGTTGACTGGAATGAATCTCAGATGCAGTTAGGCTGAAACAGTAAGACGACAGGCAACTGTCCATCTTTTCTCTATTCAGCACGCTTTCCTGAATTTCTTCCTGGGAGAATCCACGGAATTGTTCGCCGATTGATATCTGGTTTATCACAGCGTTCGTTGAGTTTTTGATGGCTCGTTTTCGTAAATTTGATTCTGGCAGGGAGATTCGTTTTGAGACCCGTTCGGCGATGTTTGCTGTCATGGGAAAAGTGGAGGAACGTTCCAAAATCTGACTTTTCATCTCCTCCCATGAATTCTCCAGCTGAGGAATGTTGATAGTTGACATGACAAAATCGGTATCAAAATCAAACAAGTTGTCCATCGAAACGCTTTTCTTTAACCGCGTATTTTGTTGCAAATCACTGTTTGATTTTGTTGGTGCTTGGAAGTCTGTTGTTTTGCATCCTCGAGATTTGTTGGTAGTCGAGTGGCTACTTATGTCACTGTCACTCAGCCACTTTCGTTTCAGTCCTTGAGAGGCAGTGTTGAAAGTTTTTCTTGACTTTTGATCATCCATTCTTAATATATTAGAAGACTGAACATTTTGTTCACTCGTTCCATCATCAGCAGGTTTTTCTACTTTATCCTTTTCCTCTTCCACCTGGAAACTCTGTTTCGCGTTTACCAAAATATTTTTATCAATCAAAATATTATTTCCAGACGCAGTTTTGAATCCAGTTGTACATAATTTGGCCATAGAACCGACTTGTGGTTTTTCTTCAAAAGATGATTCGGTTTCAGTTTGCAGAGATTTAACAAGTTCTGAGTCAAAGTCATCTTTAAATAGCGTTTGTACTTTATCTAGTGTAGTTTTTCTGATAGAGATGGTTTCTCCAGTAGCTGTTTTGAAACCGCTAAAAACATTCATCGAGGTTAATTTCTCTTTTGGTTGAGGTGTAGTTTTTACACTTGATTCTGTGTACAGTGGTTGTGCTTGATCAAGTTTACTTTTGTCAACGGAAATACTGGTTCCAGCAACTGTTTTGAATCCAGTCGAAATAGGAATTTCATTTCGTCCTTTAGTTGTTGAATTAACAGAGTAAACATCGGTCTCAGAAATTTCATCGTACAAACCTTGTGCGCGTAGAAGTTTATTTTTTACGGCAGAGATGTTGTTCCCTGCCGCTGATTTGAAACCGGTTGGTATCAATTTTTTTTCGATTCACTCGTCGATGCATCAGTCTCAGAAATTTCATTGAACAAACTTTGTGCTCGAGCAAGTTTACTTTTGTCGATGGTAATGCCAGTCCCAGCAGCTGTTTTGAAACCAGTTGATATTGAAAACTCATTTGGTTTCTTACCTGTTGAATCAGTCTCGGAAATTTCATTGTACAACGTTTGTGCTCGAGCGAGTTTAGTTTTGTCAATGGAAATGCCAGTTCCAGCAGCAGTCTTGAAGCCCGTCGAAATTGAGCTAGAACTTTTCGAACAAGTTGCATTTTTTTCATCACCAAGTTTTGAGCTTTCGTCTGTTTCTAGGAATTCTTCATACAGCTTAGTTGCACGTTGAAGTTTGTCCCGATCAATTGAGATGTTCTGTCCACCAGCTGTTCTGAATCCCGTTGAAATTTTCACTGAGTCAGTTTCAGTATCCCGTCCACCACTTTTTTCAGGACTCGTTTGTTCAATCTGAGGACTTTTCGATTGACCGGGCCAAAAATCATTGATGTCATCTGTGAATTCTGCTAGATCACAACAGGCGATGAGTTGAGTTTCGATGCCAGTTGAATTCATCATCATATTTTTGTCGTCGATCTCATTATTCTTAATGTTTGATCTTGACTCTCCCGAAATGTCAGTGGGTTTTTTAAAGTCACTTGCTTCGGGATCGTTCATTTGACTCAACAGTTGCGTAGCAGTTCCGGACGGCATCTTAGAAACGGACATTTTCGGATTCGTTGATTTCAAACTAAGAACCTCCTGTTCAGCTGAGTTATCTTCCCTGGAAGATTGTAAAATGCTCTCGTTCATGCTCGAAGTGCTCCATCTGCTTTTTAATTTTTGTCTGCAAGATTTCAACAGGTCGACCGTCGTTTGTTCCTTTTTAACTGACTCGGATTTTGAATTTTCCGCATGATCCAAACAAATCTTATCGACCATGCTAAAAGATGCGTTGTTGAAAAAATCTTGCGAAGAGGTGTTCAACTTTTCTGACACTGAGTTTTGTGCTTCCTCATTTAATTTTGACGTTGAAACAGTTGGCACCTCAGCAGTAGTAGAATCATCCAAAACTTTGAGTTTGTCAGTGTTGCTGGATACATTTTCACTACCATCAGTCGACTGATGAGTTTGTTCACATTGCATCTCTACTGATTCGTCATTTTTCACAGATTGTGATGTTTTGAAAATGCGTCTTTTCGGTCGTTTCTTTTTCTTGTGTACGAAAATTGGAGAGCATGTTGACGTCTCATCATCTATCACTGGGCTTGAAGTATATTCTTTAACCTGAAAATAATAAATAAATCAATGAAATGAAATACAATACGATTCAATTGATAGTATAAATTCGAATGAAAATGCAATTATATTTTTACTTGATTCATAATTTGATTAGTAGCTGGTGTAACGACGTTTTGTTTCAACTCAATCTCAGGGGTTTCCATGTCACTTGTCCATGCCTGATCGCATTTGTTAATCAATGGTGCTAAACTCATAGGCGTCTGAGGGATGAAAGCTTCTATAGGAACTCTGTAAATCAAATCCCAACATGAAAAATATATTCTAAAATATTGTAAATTTACAATTTTTATTATAAATTTGATTTTTATGACACTCACGTTTCAACAGTCTCTATCAACAAATTCTCATCATTATTTATACAATTTGTTCCGTCTTGTAATTTTGGTATTCTACAAACTGGTGATACATGTTTTTCATCATCTAAAAAATAAAAAAACATGATTTTATAACATCAGCAAAATATTTGTTTGGAACTCGAAAATAATAAGATATACATATATATGTTTTGAACCGTTCACAAATTATAAAACTCAACACAAAACAAAAGCAGGTAAGAAAACTGACCTCTAAATCTTTTATCTGAATATAGCACGAATTCTTGTGAAACGGGAAACGCAAGTTGTATAAAAAGATTGCTCAACAAAATTTGATACTAACACTTTTGCAAGAAAATTAATATTTTAAAAATATTAAGCAATTAAAAAAGGACAACAAACAATGAATAAACATAATGAATAGAAAAATAATAAAAACCGAAACAAAACAATCTTTTGGTCATCAACTGTCACGATTTAGCATAAACCCATATATAATCAAAAATGAAGATAATTTATAAATGTAAAAGATAATACGTTTGTCGATAAATCAATACAGTCAGCAAATTAAAATCTTACCAGAAAACATGTCATCTGAAACCTCGTCATCCAACAGGTTTCTTCTTTCTAAAACATTGGTACTCTTTGTTTCATCGTTTAGTTTATCATCCACGTATGGATCATTATCGTTATCCATATTGTACAACTTGTTTGCCGATCGGACTAATTTTTGTATCAATTCACGATCAACAAATCACTTTAAACAAGTCACTCGCAACTTTGCAGTGTACAATCTTTTCGAACTCGAGAGGCTTTTGAAACTTTTCTCTCGGTATATGACAACTCGTTCGAATATAAGTTCCTTAAACTAACCTGTTCACGGAAACAAAAAGCAGTTCAATTATTATCATGGCGTCTAATTTTTGCAACATTAAATAAAAGTGAATTCGATTGACTCGCAACTTACAAAACAATAACAAATGGTTTACAATTTAAACACTCCACTTCGAGGTGTCCGATGCGCGCACTGTTCACGTGTCTTCTATTTTCAGCGTCATCTTTCAGCCAAATGAAGAACCTCAAAGGAGTCGGTAAAGTAGGAATTGATTCAACAAAAAATGACATTTCCCATTGATTTTCTCCTGTTTACCATGTTTTGAGGTTAGAATGAAATCGACTGCTAGGAGAGTAATAAAATTTGCAATTTTACAAATTAAAAAAGGAAAGTTTGGACGTCTAATTGAACGGAGTGCATTGCAGAACTACTAACCGTCAGTCGGACAGGGCAGTGAACTCAAAAACACATGGCTTAATCGTCTCAGACCACTTGGTGCGCGCGCGTATCCGTTTGTATGTGGTCGTACTGCACAGACGGTGTATTTTTGTTACAGAGACGAAGAGATGGATGGAAATGGTTATTCTTTTGTGCTGCTTTGTGTGTAAGGATCTTCTGGTGTTAGGCTATGTATAAAAACAACAACAAATGCGTCAAGACTTGAGAAAGACAGAGAGAGGATACAAAAAGTGATTGTAGAGTGGAGATGGAGTTGTTGTGATCACAGGGCCTCGCGCGTGTGTGCAACAAAGTTGTTTGCGTCGTCATTGTTGTCTGTTGGCGATCTATCAATAACAACGATGGCAGACTTTGATGCAATTTATGAAGAGGAGGAAGAGGAGAGCGAGCCTCACCTGGAGCAACACTACCATGTCACCATGGTGCCTGACCCGATCGTCATTCGAGGCGCTGGCAACATGACAGTGTCAGTTATTTTCGTCTCTCTATGTTTTCTTTTTAATTTTCAATCAATTTAAATAAAAATGATAAATCAACGGTTCAATTGTAGGTTCGGCTTGAGCAATCGATTTGAGTCCGAGTTTCCTAATGGGTTGGTTTCACGAGTCGCGCCTGAGGAGTTCAAAGCGACGGTGATGCGAATAAATAGTGTGTTGAAAAAAACCTTGCCAGTGAACGTTAAATGGCTGTTTTGCGGCTGTGTTTGCTGCTGTTGCACTCTAGGATGTTCCTTGTGGCCAGTCGTTTGTTTAAGCAAAAGGGTAAATTTTTAACAGTCTGGTATAACAGTGATACAACATTTTTTTATTCAATAAATTTCTTTCTTTATTATGAATGCGATAATGAAATATTTGTTTGAATGTACAGACGCAGCATTCGTTGAATAAATTACTAGAATGGGAAAACAGTAGACTTTATCATAAACTTGGCCTGCACTGGAGGTTGACCAAACAGAGATGTGATACATCGTCAATGATGGAATACGTAAGATTATTTTATCATTCTAACTAACTCATTATAATCATTTTGACATGACAAGTGGGGAATAAAAAACGTGTTTTTTTTTGTTGCAGGTATTACTCATCGAGTTTGTACCCAAGATACCAATCTATAGACCGGACTAAACATAAACAAAAAAATGAATAATTTTGTTTAAATGGCGGTGCAGTTGATTCGAATCATCGTTAAATTAGATCTGTATTAAAAACAAAAAAAAAAATTGACGACGATGCACTTGTTTATTTTTGTATATAATATATATATACAATGTGGTATATATACTATACAGTTGATGTATCATAGAGTAAACACGTTAGTTTAGCTTTCAACGGGAATGCGCCAATTATGCATTATATACACTTATACACCATTGCAGAAACAAAAGTTTATACAAAAGCGTGTGTCATTTATCATCGATACATTTTGCAATTCGCGTCTTATTGCATCGATATTGCCCTAAATTTTATATATACTTGATATAGTACAATATGATTAATCGTAAAATTATTGTGAAACATTTTTGTAAAACCAAACAAGGATACCAATTTCGTTGGTTTTGTTTTGCATACTTACAAAAGAAGTTCGAAACGATGAGTACTATGAGAGTTATATTGTTGGGCCTGTAATCGAGATGAAGCCACCTTTTGGTTCATTACGTTCATCTACAATTGTGGTATGTTGAATTTGTTATTATATTATTTTATGCGCGCGACGTGCTGTTTTATGTAAGACGGTTGATTTGGTAGTCTTTTTTTTATGTAAGGTCGCCCTTTGAGAGCTTGATTATTCGCATATTATAACATTGTTCACAATGATATTATAAAATAAAACCTGCGATAAAAAATATTTTTAAAAACCGATAACAATGATATTCAACGGCCCTAGTGTAAGTCTTGATGCGATAACAAGTTTATGAACATTTCACAGATATTTTGTGAGAATATATATAAACATCACTGCAGTTTGAATACACACTGGTGTGAATTGTTCTCTCATTTTGCAAGACCTGCAAATATCCCGTGCGAATGACTCGCAAGAGACAACAAAAAAAAATGAAAGAAAAATTAAAATAAGGCTGTGTAGAGAAGTAAGACTATAGATACCATAGATTATATACTTACACTGTGCCGGACATGTTTTTGTTGCTTATTTACAGAACAATAAATTTTTTCACTTATGAATCATGTTTTCAGAAAATAATATCATTAATTTTGTCATAAATTATTATTTCATCAATAGAAAGAAAACTCAAGTTGGTGTTGCAATAGCAATTTCGTTTTTTACAGTTTAGTTTTTGTGAAAGTCTCGACATCCAGATTGAATTTTAATTTCAAGACAGACTGAAAACGCAAAATGCACTGAAACTTGCCTTTCATATAAGAGAGTATATTTAATTTTATTGTTATGTAACGAGTTAGTGTGCTGTCTAAAGAAACGTAAATGTAAAGTAAACGTAATTGTTATAAAACAATTTGCCTCTGCTGCCTAACCATCCATCAGTTGTTTGAGAAAAAAATGCTATATTTTATTGATCGTTGATATATGCAAGGATGGGAATAGTGCTAAATGTGGATTGGTTTGTTTTCATCGCGCACACGCTATTTAGACGAAAATTTACAAGCTAACAGTATTGACTAACAGGTTTTAAGAGCTTCATAATAATGGTGTGCGTATCCAGACGTGTGGTATTGTGTTGAGTAAATATGTCTGTATACATAGAGTATATTTCACTGCACTCAATAAATACTATTAACAATCTTTTCAATTTGGAGCTTCTATCAAAATTTATAAATTATTAAAGACTTGTTTATATACACATTTTTACAAAGTCTTCAATATTTTCAATATAATTACCAAACTCTTAAATTTTATATCAAACTTGAATGATACTCATGAGTTATAAATTTGTAACGTTTTATTGTAAATATAAAAGCCAATACAAATTATTATACAGTGTCGGATGCTCAAATTCAAAACATACAATGCTAAGAATGCTCTTTTTTTTACATTTTGTCTTTTTTTTACAAACCAATAAAAAATCAGATTCGTTTTGTGTCTTTTTTAGCTGACCAGATAATTAAACAATCTCACGTACTGAATGATACTTTCTAATGACTTCAACAGGTATACCTACATAGCTCATAATTCGTTCCGTGTGTGGCATTGCGATCAAGAAAATGTTTCTGAAACATCAAGGAAGATCACGACATAACAACTTTACAAAACATACAAGAAATTATTAATAGAACAGTTTTCAGTTCAACTTGTTAATGAGTTATGTGTTCGCGATGTAAAATTATTATATCTAAAGAAAATAATATATCTCGTTGAAAACAAATTTGATCAAAGAGACTAAACAATAAGTCAGTTTTAATATAAATTGATTTAAAATTTTTATATATAAAAAAAGAAAAGAAATTAGCTAATAATTCAACGTGTAATAATTAACGAATGGAATAACAATTAAGACTGATCTTATCTATCGGACAAAAAATCAATTGGGAAATCATAGTTTAATAATAATAAATGGGTACTGATATTGGAAAAGATTATAAATTTGAGTTTAGTTGAATTGTTAAAGATCAAGTTCCGAAGAGTGTCATTGAAAGTGATTTGATAAACCCCTAGGAATTCTATCCACATAATTGGCGGGGAATTGTCCTCTTTGACCGTTGTATTCGCCATAAAGCCAATCATCAGATATTTGCGACAATACTGTTATTCTAGCTCCTTCCTAAAATATCAAAAAAAAAAACAATTTATGAACTGAAATATTTTTCAATTTTACAAAAAAAAAAAAAAAGACAAGACATTTAATATGACAAATGATCACCTGAAAGCTCAAGTCATCGTTGGTTTCGCCTGGAAATGTATAGAGTGCATTGACGATGTTATTTTTAGTGCCGGGAAGTGGTATTTTGATATCAACAAAATTGCTTGGAAATATTCCTACGCGATTTCCGATTCTTCCCTCCATCCAGTCGTCGTTTACCACATTTGTGAGAACCACCAAGTCACCCTGACGTAATTCCAAGTCTCCGGGCTGCGTTGCTTGCAGGTCATATAAAGCTATACCATGTGGATAGTCCACATTTTCCTATAAACCAACAACACAATGACAATGAATACTTCATAATAACAAATCAATAGTTGTTAACGATTTTTTGATTTGCACAGACACACAAATGAGTAATTGCACGCGATAGCACAATTTTATAATGTTTTCATATTTGCAGTACATTCTTTTTATTCCCACTTCGACCTCGATTCAGGTCATTGAAAAAAAATCAATTACAATAAACAAAGTGGAGATGTTTTTCTCACAATTATGTATTACACAGACTTGTTTTTTTCGATTTTCAACATCACAGAGATGATCATTCAGACTAGTTTTTTTTCTCAAATTTCTTTTAGTATTCACAACTTGCGCATCAGCTCAAAAAATCACGTTCGCTAACAAGACGCTCTGCAAGTCACTTAGCAGACGTTGAGAAATCGTATAAAAAAATCCGATTAGAAAATAAGATGAGAATCACCGTTAATCCATCCTCCAAGTCGGTTAAATACTCTGGCGGTGGTGGTGGCGGGACAGTTGGCATGGGGGGCGAATTGGATCCATCGTCTTGCCAAAAACTAGTGACTGGTTCGACTTTTTGTTTCAGCTCAACGGTTTGCCGAGTGTTGTTGTTTTTAGCCGTCGTTATTCTGCTGACAGACGGCTTAGCGCGAATAATCGTCGGCATGCTGATGGCAGCGGATGGTTTTTTCGAAGGGAACGCAGTGCATTCGGCAGCAAACGAATTAGTCGCTGCTTCGATCTTAGTGGGTGTCGGTCGGGGCGAAAACGGATCGTGGTTGTTGTCGAAAATGGTCCACGGATCCGACCGAGCTGCGGCAAACAGGTCGAAGTCGTCGTCAAAAGCACTGTCGGTTTGGGAGTTGCTGCTGCTGCTCGTGAGCGTCGCCGACGGATTGGAATTGCCGTCGCTACCGAAACTGTCGATGCTCACGGCGTCGCTGCTTGACCGCGTCGTGAAAGTCGGAGAACCAGGTGGACTCAGGTCGATCAGACAGACCCCACTGTCCAGACCATTATTGCTACTGGTTCCTCCACTAGGCAAAAAATTCGCCCGAGGCGGCTGATGCTGCTGTTGACTTTTTGATTTGCGTCCTATCCGTTGAACGAACGTCAACAATTCCGTCGGCCTTGCCTGAAACATCACAATCTACAATTTCTGCAAACTAATATCGCCAATATTTGTTCTTCATCATGACCATTCGTTTTTCCAACATTTTCGCTGATCAGTATTTTTCCCTCGTTTCAATTTCCAACATTTCCAATGCTGTGTCGCATAAATTATAACTAGGAAAAGGAAGAAAAAAAAAATTTCAATGTCTCAAAAACATTTTTGTCCATTTCACAACGTACCTATAATCAAGCAATCAAACGATCTCGTAACAAAATCTTTTGGCTTATGTAACAATCATTATTTCAATTATTCAATTCAATTTGCAAAAACTATTTTTAATTAATTATGACAATCCAGAAGGAAAAACAAGTTTTATCTTCTTCCTGTGTTTCAACTACTGTAATGTGTAAAGTGAAAGTATCATCGACGATATACGACGATAACAAAATCATCCAACTCGTGACCGTTTCAATGTCACAAAATACGTCACAGTTATTTGGAAAAACCAATGAGCAATCGAACGTGTTGCCTTTTTTTGTTACCGGTTTCTTTGGTTTCTGCTCTTTTTTGTCCTGTCTATTGTCGGGTTTGAATTTAGGCGGCGGTGGACGGGGAGGCGGTGCCTTCTTCTTCTCAGTCACAAATTGTGCATTAAAATTGTCTCCGAACGGATCGCTGCAAAATAATTTGTTGTTCAGTTCCAATAATCATTCCTCACTTATCTCTATTCGTAGACAACGAAAGAAAACAAGAAAAAGAAAACAAAAAAAACATATATCTCCCCGAGTGGGACAACTTGAGCAGCGCAACCTGATACAGCTGACCCGAAAAACTTTTATTTTTAAATGTAAAACAATTGGAGCTGATTGCGTGTGTTTTTTCTCGTCGGTGCTTGATCTTGTCATCTTCCAAGTTCAACGAGTAGAACAAATCGAGAAATAAGTCTCAGAAATGTGAATCAATTGGAAAGGCTGTGATCGCACATTAGCAAATCACCAAGGACGTGAATCCATTTAAGACGTAGTGATCAAGAATCGCTTGCTCAACATCCGTTATGTCAACAAATCAATGATTTACTTGTTTCTGCTCCAGCTAATGTTGCTCTGACGGCTGAGTTGATTAGTTGATGGTGGCCGTGGGGCTGCCCTAGTAGGTACTCTCATCTCGGCTACCATACCTGTCAAACACAAATAAATAAATTGCCAATTTGTCAGACATCAGATTTTCATGCTGATAACAATTTTAAAATAACAAAAATTCATACTCACACTTTAAACATAATCAAAAAATATAAAATATCACAAATTATATGATTGATATATGATAATATATAACAATTTAATAATGAAACGAAAAAATAAATTAAAAATAAACTCTCGCAATATATACCAACAAAGCAACGTTGTTGTGCGCAACAATTAAATGGATGAATCTGCTCAAGTGCAAGGCTTCGTGATAATGATAACGCGATTCTTGAGCCCCGACTGACCTGTTGTTCTCGGGACATTATGAGCCATCATAGTTGTTGTGCTCGGTTGATCAACAGTCGACCGTCCTGGTGCGCTCTGTGCCAAACAGACACGCAGCGCGCTCTTGTCAACATGGGCAGTCGCTCCGGTTGTATTTGTCTGTATTATTTTGAAGGCCGTCGTCAGCTCGTTTCAAACGCCCGACAGAAGTCAGTACACTTTTGAACGCCAAACATATGTCGAATTGCGAACTGAAAATACGCGACCTTCTTGTGATAACATTTCAGCAGCAACTGATATGCGCCGCCGTCAAGCCGCGCCATCTGCAGGACACACCGGACACACCCGCAAACGAGATGTCAAAAGTTGTTTCTTTTTTGTTTAACATGTCAAACAACAAATTGTTTCTGCAATAAATAAATAACGATGGACAATTACTGTCACTGATGAATCATTCGAAATTGTTAATGTATGATTGGAAAAGTTGGACTTGATGAAAGCGAGGAAATACTTTCTCACGGTTTGAAAAGCATCTTCTAACCTTGTTTTTCGCGGGCATTGTACAAAGACGAGAGATCGAACGGAGACTCGGTTGAAGTTGCGAGTAGTAGGCCAGCACAGTACGAAAGCGTGCGTATCCCAAAAGTGTTTACATTCGCGATCCCGCTGACCAAGCGAATTAAAACGAGAAAAGGCAAAGAAGTTTGTTGATTGCTGAGTTAAATATGGTTGACTACAGCAAGTGGAAGGACATTGAGGTGAGGAACAAACAAAATTCGGAGTTACGTTGCCGGCGCGCCGAGAGGCTAGATCACACAAGATCCTTCTAGAAGCACTTGATCATTTTGATCCAACGGCACGCAAACACACTCGATTAAATCATAATCAATTTTGCCAAATCGATCAATTTGACACGGCGTCTTGTTGACGTCAATTCGCGGTTACCCGAGTCGATAAATCGACACTGACCTTTAGTGAACAACTGGATTTTTGATTTTGTTATTTTATGAGTATTTGTTTGTTTGTTTAGATTTCTGATGATGAAGATGACACCCATCCTAACATTGATACACCATCGTTGTTCAGGATGCGCCATCGAGCCAGGTTAGAACGGATGGAAGAAAGAAAAAGGGAGCAGGAGGAACATGATCGACAGAAAGCAGAGTAAGATTTTTGTGGTTTTAATCTGTTCACATATTTGTGTGTGATAATTATATTTTTTTAATGAGTCAATTGTATTTATAAAAAAGTTTGTACTGTTTTTTATTACGAACCATTGAATTGTTTGACAAACAAAATTAGATTTGAAATTTGCAATGAAAAATTTTGTTTGAATTGAATACACTATTTTGTTATTGACATTTTTTTTTCCACTTGTTACAATCACCTCGTTAGTTTCTATTGATTATTTAATGATGTTGATTTATGGTATGTTTTTTGCAGGACGTTGCAAAAGTTGAAGGAAACCAAAGAGAAACTAGAAAAACTAGAAAAAGAAGAAAAGGACTCGCAGGACCTGACGACGCTGAAGAAAGCACTGCAGGAATTAGAAATGAAACAGGAAAAGATCAAGCAGATGGAAGAGGAGCTTGCGAAGAAAGAAAAACTGACTCCTTGGAACGTGGACACGATTGCTCAGGATGGATTCGCCAAGACGGTTATCAACAAGAAGGCAACCAGGAAAGAGGACGAGGCTCTGACTGACGAAGAGAAGGAGAAGCGCATGAAAACGTTCGTGAAGGAAAACGAAAAGAAGTTAAAACAATTCGGGATGCTGAAAAAGTACGACGACAGTAAAAAGTTCTTGCAGGATAATTTGCATTTGGTTTGTGAAAACACGGCGAATTATTTGGTCATTTGGTGCATCAACTTGGAAATGGAGGAGGTTTGTTTGTTTGCTCGATTCTTATACTTTGATCAGCTATATCTGTGTGTTATATTGTTTTCATTGTTATTTTTGGTTTGCAGAAACACGACCTGATGGAACACGTCGCTCACCAATGTATCTGTATGCAATATATCCTCGAATTGTCCAAACAACTGGACGTTGATCCAAGAGCTTGTGTTGGCTCTTTCTTCAGCAGAATACAAGTCGCAGAAGTCGAATACAAAAATTCGTTCGATGACGAACTGCGCGCGTTCAAAGAAAGAATCCGAAAGAGGGCGGCAGAAAAAGTTGCAGAAGCTCTTAAAGAAGCTGAGGAGGAGGAGAGGAAAGCTAGACTTGGACCAGGAGGTCTTGACCCGGTTGAAGTTTTTGAAACTCTTCCAGAGGTATATAATTTTGTTTAATAAAAAATAAACTTCTAAAAAATTATGTATATTACAAATGCAAGATCGATTCATTTATGATTTTTGCTTGTAGGCCCTTCAAAAGTGCTTCGAATCACAGAACATCGCATTGCTCCAAGAAACCATCGCAACCATGCCAGAAGAGGAAGCAAGGTACCATATGAAAAGATGTATTGATAGTGGACTGTGGCTACCAGATGCAAAACAGAAGGAAAAGGAGAAAGAACAAGCTGAAGGTGAAGCATCGACAGCAACGGCCACGCCCGATCCCGAATAATGAATTTCCAACTTGAAACAAACGTCGTTTTATTTTCAACTGAACATTATGCAATAATGAGAAATTTTTTCGCACGCGAATGAGATGATACGATCATTTTCCATGGAACAGACTCATTGCCATACCACATGAAACATTTTTAGAATGTCATCATACAAGTTCACTCGTCAGACTGATATGATCAATTTTATCTTGCATTGAAATTCGAAAATTGATGTCCATTATGTTTTCGCGCGTCAGAATGTACTGTTATTCGGTTGTTGATGTAAATAGAGTATACACATTTTGTACATGCCCAGACAATGAAGTAGCCCGTCAGATTAACATCCTTTTTATCATGATTCACTGTTATGAGAGTTTTGTGTCATCAAATTTTGAAGACGCACAAACACCTTTGAAATTCCGATGTAATTGTAAACAATATAAACCATAAGAAAATAAAAATTCTCTTTGATTTTCATATTTAATCTAGTGTCACATCGTATTTATATTTACAACACCGTTCACAAATTGATTATTATTATTCCTTTTTTTATTTAAATTCCGTTTATCTCACAGTACACGTTTTTATACTACATCACACTTGATCTTCTTCCAAATGAATGTCACTATCGTTCGCAACAGTGTCACTGGGTACTGGTTTGTTTTTATTATGCAGACAGTGAGATAACTTTTTTGCAGTTTCCAATACCTGAAAGTAATTTGATATAGGGGATGTGTGATAAGCATGTATAGAAATTTATAGATAAGTTTGAAAAAAACATTACTTCATCATCCATGTTAATGATTGCTGATGCGTCATTGAGTACTGTTAACATTTCACGAGCCTTATCATATTGTTCTTCTGCTTCGAGAAACACCGCATAGTTTATCAGAACTAAATAATTCTGCGGTGCCAGCGTCAGAGCTTTTGAAAACGCCCTCTCAGCTCCTGCCTTATCGTTCAAATTGTTCAGAGCCACTGTAACAAAATCAAGCAATACAAAACGTTGCAATAAAATTGAAATCGTGCAACTTTTCATTATAATTACATGCGAGTAACAAATGCGGCAAAACCGCGTCGGGACTCAATGAAACCGCCGACGTCAAATAAATAGCTGCTGATGCAGGCTGTCCAGTTTGCAAGGCAACGATACCTAAATTACAAACCGGGAACATCGCAAGAGGGTTCAAGTAGTGAGCTCGTTTCAAACAGCTTATCGCCTAGAACATGATTAAAATGATCGTTTGACTTAACAATTATATGTAACAATAAATTTGTACATAACAAATAACAATTTTAGATTTTCCATTGTAAAAATTATATTATACGAATTACTTTTATTAAATTTATTTGATACTAAAATTAAAAAAAAGTTTAGTATATATGAATTCATGTTTTGATAGAATTAGAAAAAATTAAGAAAATTTACTGCGACGAATTTTTGTTTCCCATAAAAACACATGCCGACATTGTTCCATAAGATCCACGATTCAGGCATGGTTACAGAAGCCGATTTGTATTTAGATAGAGCAACGTCAAACTCGTTATTAATCTAAAAAAAAAGTCATATTGTTAATTAAAATGAACTCTGAATGTGATGGTACTAAATGAAATGTGATAACACAGTGTCACACCTGGATGATGTATGTCATTGGAATGATTGATTGAGTCAAAGTTGGAAACATTGCCACAGCTGCTCCAAATTGTTGAAAAGCACGTTTGTAATCGCCTAGTTTGATATATAACAAACCCAGTTCAACTGCCAGATCTGCATTTTCCGGCGCACTCCTAAAAATATTATTTTATATAATCTAAGTTCACGTTTCCAGTGCCAGTATGAAAAGTTATCGTTTTCTGTATCAAGTAAACGAAAAAATGAAAAATATCAACTTTCTGCTCGGGTACAAAAAACTTTCGCACTTGTGTGAAAAATGATTACTTTTCGTACATCATTTCTAGTACGGGAATCGAATGAAAAAGTGTTATAGAAATTTTTTGAGCAAAACAAATTTCAATGTAATGTAAAAAAAGAAGCGTAAAAAGAAATACAATTAGGAACAGGTAGTTACTTGATTGCATTAGTATAAACACTTAGGGCTTCGTTTATTTTGTTCTGAACTTTATAAATGTTAGCGAGACTTATATAGGGTTCTTGATTTTTCGTTAACTCGGTTGCCTTTTTCAAATTTTCTATTCCATCATCCAGTTTATTTAGTTTCACATAACATTCACCTGTTGATTTAAAAATAAACTGTACTTTTTCTGTTTTTCATTATAAAAATCAAAAAGAAGAAAAATCAAATAATTATTATTAATAAATAACAGTTATAAATATATAATAATAAATAACAAAAAAATATTATTAATAATAGATGGATTGTTACCAATATTATGATAAATTTCCCAATCGCTCTGGTCTGATATCTTTTCAGCGTCGAGAAAATTTTCAAGAGCGTGGTCGTAATTTCCTAAAAGAGACCTGTGATAGAAAATGAATTGTTTGAATACTTGCTTGTGTATGAAAAATTATGTAAAATTTTTCTTTTTATTTACAATGATTTTGCTCGTTGTTTAAGATTATTAATATTGGATGCATTGATATCGCAACACTTTTCAAAAGCTTCCAAACTTGATTGTACTCTCCCTTCCTTCCGCAATATTATACCATTCAAATAATTCGCATACTCGTTTTTGCCATTCGAATTTTGAATTTCGTGATTGATTAATTTTTTACATACTTCATATTCGTGTCTTATGTAATGTTTATGGATGTTCCAATTTTGAGTCTCTATTGCTGGCATGTCAGGAACTGCTAAAAAATGAAATAAAAGATATATTTAAAAAAACAATAACTGATATGTTATTTTGTCCAATAATTATTAATTATAATCTTTTTTCTTGATTTTTTTTGTCTTGTTTTTGTATTTTTTTATTTTCTCCTCGTCAAAAATAAAAATACTTAGTTTTTGATTTTGGTTCAAAGTTCAAAATTTTCAAGATTAAGAAAAATTATGTCTTGAAATATTTCGAAAAATGAAACACCTTGGCTCGTCTTGGTTTCTCCAAATGAAATGTGACATAATGGTAATATATTTTCAAATAATATGTGTAATATGTGTTCAAATATAAGAAATGATTATGTATTTTTGACGAAAGAGTAGTTTTTAGTAAAAAATATAGATTGTATGGTACCTTTATTAGGTTTTTCATTTCGTGAGTGATACTGCGAAACTGATGATCTTTGCGGAAGAGCAGATTTTCTGATTTGTCCATTATTAAGATGTGTACGACCAGACATTGTTGCAAATAATTTGCAGAAGTTAATTATTATTAAAGTATTAGTATTAAAAGGTTCAATGGAATTCTACTTAGAATCGATGTTTGTATTGCGTGTTGCTGTAGCAACTGATGTTGTAGGTGCTAATCGGAATGATATAATTAA
This sequence comes from Trissolcus basalis, assembly GCA_025266255.1. Classification (NCBI taxonomy): domain Eukaryota; kingdom Metazoa; phylum Arthropoda; class Insecta; order Hymenoptera; family Scelionidae; genus Trissolcus; species Trissolcus basalis. The sequence goes on from JAAMPD010000102.1 coordinate 69,080, forward strand.
TTAAAAAATCATTAGTTCAATTTAAATAAGTCAGTGAGAAAATAATTAATGATTTTTTTTGTTATTTTTTAGTTCAAACAATTATAATTAATTAATTTTATGACTCAAAAATTGAATCATTATATTTTTTATAGTCTGAAAAATGATACAACTTTACACAAAGTTAAAATCATTTCTACTAAATATTTGGAAGTTTTTTTTAATGAAAAATTAAAAATTTTGAATCTGAGATCATTGGTAATTCATATCAAGTATCAAATAGTAATTTACCATCAGTTGGTATAAAGTAAATGAGTATATATCTAACCGGCTTAGAGAAAAAGCTGCAGCAGTGTTTTTATTTTGACAACAAACATCAAATTCGATTTGTCAAATGTATCTCAACAATGTCAACGCCTAAGAAGTCAAAAAGAAAACTTGTCAATGAGTCCAAAGAAGGTACATTTTCAATATTATTGATATAAATAATAGTATATAATAAATTATAATTTTGATATACAACATTTCATTTTTTACAGTCAGTAAAAAAAGTAATGACAGAAGAAACAAAAAATCTAGCCAGGTCATAAATAAAAATGGAAAATTGGTTGAAGAGATGGTTCAAATTGAAGACCCTCCACAGACCGAATGGGAAAAAGAAATATCTTCTAACAGATTGTCTGTATCATTTTTTGACGTTCCCTGTGAAGAATTAGCTCAAAGTTTGTTAGGTAATATTTTGCATATAGTCAGTTCCGACATTTTCAAATAAGAAGTCTTATACTATAAAAAAATGGAAACTATTATCAAACAAAATAACAATATGTAAAACAATTTTTAGGCAAAATTCTTGTAAGAAAATTGAATGATGATACAATCTTAAGAGGTAAAATTGTGGAGACCGAGAGTTATTTGGGAATCATAGACAAAGCTTCGCAAACGTATCAAAACAGAATGACAGCTCGAAATTTGCCAATGTATATGCCACCAGGTACAACTTATGTGTACCTTACCTACGGGATGTATCATTGTTTCAATATATCTAGTCAAGGTAAAACAATATTTCCGAATTATTTATCAATATTTAAAAAGTATAAATCCATATACTTTATTATTATTCGGCAAAATTAGAATCAACTTTTAAATCTGTGTTTCGTTTTTAGGTCTTGGATGCGCAGTACTTATTCGTGCTTTGGAACCTCTCGAAGGTCTAAGTACAATGCAAGAGAACAGAAATTTCAAACCAAGATCAAGAGAAAAGCGGGCTAACGTAAAACAATTCAAAGCTCACGAACTATGTAACGGACCATCTAAACTATGCATGGCTTTGGATTTAACGGTCGAACATAACAAATATTCAGTTTGTACGTGGAGAAGTTTGTGGATTGAAAATAGTTCTGAAAAAGAAAACATAAAGATTGTTAGTTGCCCGAGAATCGGAATCGACAGCGCCGGACCAGAGTGGGCTGGAAAACCACTGCGCTACTACATTTTCAACAATCAATCCGTCAGTAAACGAGACAAAAAAGCTGAGACAATCTATAAATAATTTTCTACCAAAATCACTTGTACAACTACAACCACTTCAAGTTACAGTATTATTTTTGTATTTGGAAGAAATTGTTACATTTCTATCAATAATTCAGTGATAAATTATATTTACACGAAAAAATTAATTAGTATAGAAAAAATAAAAAGAATTTTTTCAGTATCACTAAGCCCATTCTTTCACAACTTTATCGTAGTCTTCTTCCTTGATAAATGGTTTGTCTATCGTCCTGAAAAGAGTAAATTATTTCTGTTAACTTGTACAATGTTGATTGTATTATATAAAAATTAGAATCGATCTTACTCTATCATTAAATTGCCACAGTAAAAACATTCAGAAGCCACAAGGTCGTCGATATCGGCTTTAATTTGCTCATTTGTAGAAAGTGAGGCAGTTCCATCAGAGTTGTTGTCTTCCGGTTTGTTCGAACTTGCTGTCAGCTGCCTCTGAAGATCGGCCAATTTGGTTTGTTGTTCCAAACTAAGCATGGGGGTGAGAGCTGCGACCAGACAGTCGCTATGAAATTTATGACCGCAGGGAAATACGTAGAAGGGTCTGATCAGCAACTGAACGTTACATGTATTGCACACACTTGTGGTGTGAACGTACGTCCACCTAAACCACAATTAAAAATCATCAATAAAAAACTTCATGAATTAAAAACAAGAAATAAAAATTGATGATTGCCTTTTTCGCAAATTTTGTATCTTCTTTCGTATAACTTCTGCGGACTTTGTGGCTTCCTCCATCTCTTCTTTTAGATCTTGAATGTGTTGATTGTACCCCTGCAAGGATTTGCAGATGGCATCCTTGAAATGGTCGATTGTTACGAAGTCAGAAAAGAATGGCAAAATATCTTCTATGTGGATCAGGTCGCACTCTTGCAAAAAGTCCATGGCCTGTTGGATGTCATCGCGTTCTTTGACAACATGTTCAGCTGTAAAATGCAAAAATTAGACTTGTTCATCATTGAAAATAATCATAAATAATCAATCAATTTTGTGTTTACCTATTTTGAGCCACAATTTTTTTCTAAGTTCGTAATTATCATGATGGGACGGCATCGCAGCTATTTGCTTGGCAACGTCTTCATGTATCGTTAAAGCCAAATCTATAGCAGTCGTCCACAGGCCTAATAACGCTGACAACTGAACACACGCTTCGGTCAAATTTGCTTCTTGACATAATCTCAAGGCATAGTGTACGTCGTAGTGAACCATGTTGATATTTTGACCTGGACCAATGATTTGATTATTTTCTAATTACAGTTTTAATTTTCAAGTTACATTTGTCTTTTTGTATACATTTTGATTGATGATTGACAAAATACATTTTGAGTGTATTTCATTCATAATAAAGAATTGTCTATTTAATACCTTGAGAATTGATGTAACGCATAACTTGACTCGGCTTATACCGAGTGTACAATGATAATAACAAATTATGTATCGCTTGCTCTTGGCAAGCTTGCTCGTTGATGCAGTGCTCCAAGTATCGGATTATTTCGTTCGCATGTTTTTCATCGCTGCTACAAGACACCAAAGTTGGCAACAACTTTGATGGCTGCAAATAACTGGCTTGTGATATCAGAGCATTCACTGTCTGCTTCGGCACTTCCTCCAGCAGAACACCGGAGAAACTATAAAATAGTTCCTTGTTGTTCTGCTTCTTAAGGATTTCAAGAGCCTCGAGGTAATTGTTCTTGTAAAGGTGCTGCCTGATCACTTGTTCGTAATTTTGGTGCATGCTTGTCAGCCGAATCAAGTTTTCCTTATCACCGTGACTAGCCAAGATGCTACAGATTGTGCTTAAATTTTGCCGAACGCATTCCTGTTGAACCAAATGAAAAATCAATGCATGAACCCATTTGTTCAAATTTATAACGATTGAACGGACTTTTCTGCTTTTTTACCTTCACTTTAGGAATGGTGAGGAAATTATCAAACTGTTTCTGAAGCTCGAGATATTGAGTATTTGATACGCTGCTGCTCAGATCGCTGCGCAGAATTCCCATCTGGTTCATAAACAATTCAACCACCCAAATTACGATCATTGTCGTTTGCGTCTTGTCCTGTGGCTTCAGGCCTTCCAGTTTCTGAAATAATTAACAAACCAAATGGGATCGTCAATATGTAATTATAAAAACGAGACGTATGTGAAACGATCAAACGATATTTACTTTTTTCAAAAATATTTTCAAAGCTTCAATTTCATTTTCCTGTAGGAACTTGAGAGATATCTCCTCAAACGACGCTTGAGTTTCGGCATAAATGAGCGCGCTTCTTTCGTATCTGAAATATCAAATCAAAAAGTATAAATGAGTTCATTTTGTAATAATTGAAAATTATAATTGAATATTAATGTTATAAGTTTACAATCTTACTCTTTCTTTTTGAATAGCATTTCAGCCTGCTTTATCAATACTTGATCAACATGAACCAGATTGTCTTTACAATACTGCTTTGCAAGCTCGAATTCGCCTTTGTCTACGTAAACCTGATAAGAAAAGTTAATTATAATGTCAATTTTAAAATCAATAAGTCGATTATGTTTTTGTAATGTTCATCTTTTTGTAATTACCTGCCAGACGTTTCTGTCTTCTTTGGTGACTTTGTATTTAAAAACTGCTCTTTCACTGTACGCCCAAATTGTTCCCGTAACTGGATCCTTTGTAATGTTGACTAATTTCCCGTATGTCTGTGGTACAAACAAGATGTAATTGAAAGAAGAGTTGATTCCAGTTGATTCACATTAAATAATCAGTTTTACTAACGTCATTGTAAATGTCCTCAAATATAAGCTCTTGATTAAGTAAAGAGATCCCTTTAACATGATCATTGTACAAAAGCAGCGCATGAAATTGAGTTAACACAAATGCGAGCGGTGATCGAGGATTTGCATTTGTAGCAGTGCTGGTCATCAGACTAGTCTCTGGACACGCCAACATTTGTTGGTTGATTAAAACGTTATCCGGATCTGTTTTTGGATCGATCTGTACAAATTAACAAAATAAATTCAATGACTTCTATATCAATGGCATTAATTTTGGTAATTTAAAAAAAAATTAGAAACTACTTACTTGAGCATACAAAATTCCTATTTCAGTGAGCCATCCAAAAGTCGTCGGAAAAGCTTTTGGAGCGGGATAATAAAATTGCATCTTAGAGTATGGCAAAGAACTCTCCAACTGGTAGAATCGTTCTAATGAAAAAGATGGGATTTAATATTAGTTAACACGTTTGAAAAAATTTATTTATATGATTATATGATAATGAATAATTTATACCTTTGACGTTCAAATATTTGCTAAACACCTGGTGCAACAACGGTTTTTCATTTGGGCTGTTGACTGGTCCGACATACTGGTAGATACGAATTAAAGTTGTGACTATAATGACGTACCTATCAGAATCAGGCACTTTGTGAAATTCCAAACCAGTAATTGGCGGCTTGCTGTTTTGTCCGATATCAAAAACCTTTGAAACAATCGAGTCATTAAATTCAATTGAATTGCCAATAAATTGCAATTAGCTCATTGAAAATATAATTTTTCACCGCTGTACAATTCGAGCATCAACTCACCAATCCATCTTCCGCCTCTTTAATTCCATAAAGAGGTAGGTAATTCGGAAGCTTGCATAACAAAATATTTCTACAGTAATATAATATAATATTGGAATTTAATTTAATTACATTTACTGAGCAAATGATAATGCTTCGAAAAGAATATATTATATTATATTTTTCTGTGGCATATGAAAAATACCTTCAAACGATTGAAAAAAATACTTCAATCATTTGGTACTTTAGTTTTTACCTGGCGCCAATACTGTTCTAAACTATTGGAAAAAATTTTGTCCCCCTCGAGACTGATTTCCGTTTCAAAAATCAGTCCTTTTGACGTGCCGATTAAAATTGGACCAGACGTTGTTTCAGATGTATTAGCGAAATTCCAAGCAACTGCGGTGATCTCGTGGCCTCTGCATTTAGCCGACTGTGATGTAACACAAAAATACATTATTATATTTAACTTCAAACGACTCGTACACTTTATTTTGTGTTTAACATTTCCCTTACTTGTTTCAGTTTCGTCGTTTTTCGGTGCAGATAAAATAGTTCCGGAATTACATTCGCAGCTTCGGTTTTAGGAACGAGTGCAATTAGTAAATGTTGACCCAAAGGATCAAGGAAAAGTCCTGACATCTTCATATTGGTTGTGAACTTGGAAATATCAATTTCTGTGAAAAACAAAATAATTTTCAAGGATCAATAAAATATTCAAATTTTTTGTTTATACTTCAAATAAAAATCACTTCAACCAACCTTCAGGTTTATCAGGATTTTTCATGTCTATCCGCAGCAGAATGTTGTTAGCCATGGCGATGACGATGTAATTACTGCTGATACACATGTGTGTAATCGTGTGAGAAGGTGCAAAGTTAACTTTCTGCTTTGTAAAGATTGGCCCATCATTTTGAAGTTTCATCTGAATGAATCCGGCGGAACTCTGTTGCAACAATGAATAACAATTTTGTAATGTCTTTTATCTTAATGTCTTTTATTTCTTATCTCGTCAAACAATTTCTTTCGTTCATCAAACCAAAACTGTTACGTACAATTATTTTGTTGTTAAAAAAAGAGAATCTCTCTTAATGTCTCTTAATTAAATAAAATGACACGATGATACAGATCATAGAATTTATAATTCAAGAACGAAAGTTTTTTCGCTTACGATATCTGGTCTGATGGGTGCAGGAATAGCCTGCTTGGAACGCTGCGAAGCCTGTTCATACTGATCAAAAATCGATGTCATTTTTGCAGTCTGAAATTTATCTTCCCTTCCTAGCTTTGTTTAAACATCAACAAAACTATATTACCTCAAAGCTATTGCCTAAAAAAGGACAAATACAAATATCAAAACTAGATTATTATCTCTCAATTTAATAACTTGTATTTATATTTTTAATTTAATAAACTTTTAAAAAGTCTGTGTTACTCACTCATACACGAATTAATAAAATGTTCGTCATAATTACAGGTTTTTTTCACAATTTCTGTGTATCTTTACGACAGAACAGACGTATGTATGACAGATTGACAGAACTGACAAGAAAAATGTAGGAAGTGTCGGTAATCGATGCACTTAGTTCACGTAGCGTAACAGATGGCGCAACGTCGTCTCTCTCACGCAAGTTGGTATTATTGCAAAACTCAAAAAGTCATAAATTATTTAGATGTATTTCATTCAACAAATCTTTGCAACAAACTTTTGTGCACATTTTCTCTCCTTCAGTTAAAAACTTTTAAGACGGTTTAATTTCTCAAAAAAATAAAATATAAAAAAAGGCTTAATTATGAAACTTTTGTTTTAATTGTTTATTACATTTTAATTGTTAATTAATTAGGAAATGATTTTAATTTTCCATGCAACTAGTTGATTGAAATACAATACAAGATTTCATTTCAAATTAGCATATTTTATAAACGAATCGAGACGCGACTGAGTTTATTTTTCGAACACAAAGATTGCATAAGCGATAAGTTTAACGCATGGAAAAATTCAGGTGAAAAGACATGTTACATTGTTCACACGGACCGACATAACAATGTAAAACGAATAAACTCCATCACAAAGTAAACGTAAAATCACAAAGAAATAGAAATCATATTCAATGCAAACATTCAGTTCACAAAATCATAATCAACCTAACCTAAATCACCCATCCAATCTTTTCTTCCCCATTTCCAAGCAATAAACAAATCGAACATCATCGTCTTATCAGTCAAAACTATTTCTATCAAAATGTTCATCTCGGACGTGTCAAACGGGTTGTCCAAGCTGCTCTCCAATCGCAATGCACTCGACTGTCGCGCCACCTGGCGCGACATTCCACGAAGCTCCCTCGCAATGTTTACAATTGCTTGAGAGCTCACCTTCGCCAGTGCACAGGTAAACTTACAGGGAGCAGTGTCGTGAACGGTGTGCAGTGACTGAAGGCGCAGCAGAGGCCCAGCAGTTTGTGCATTTTTGTTGACCTCGTGCTCCGCGCCACTTTCACCGGTTACATGAAACAATCAGGGCCCGTCAAATGAAACACTCGAGCGCTGCGCAGGATAACTAACGCAGTCAAATCGGACAGGTGACAGGGGCGAGGATCAACAAAGGAACACAAGTGACAGTTAAGTTAGTCGAGCGCAATGACGGATCTGCTGATCGGGTTGAGCTCCAACGGGTTCCCCGGCCCGAGCAACAACGTCATCTTCAGGAGGCCGGCCAGTGCAGCGAACGGCACCGGCATCTTCTGCAACGGCGAGATCCGTCATTCCAGGAGCGAGGACCTGCTTGGACCTGCGATCTCGCGCGCGCCCAGCCCCATACCTGCCACGGCGTCCTCTGAGGACGACCTCATAGCCTCGAGCACGCTCGACGACGACTCCTGTCCGCTGAACCGCCGAACAGCTGGCTCCCGCTTCAGGGATCGTATCGATCCGGAGGATTCCATTAGGGACATGGTTACAGAAAATGACCTTTGCAAGTGAGTCGATTTTCGCTTTCCTCTAGCGTTGCTATTTCAGTTTGTTTGTGTCTCTGTCAATTGTACTGTGTCATTATCGTTTCAACTGATCATAAATTTTTAATCCTCACAATTGTTGGTTTTAGGTATGTGATGAGAAATTTTGAACGATTTGAACACGGTGTACGAAGAATTAGAGATGCAGAAAAATGACACTGCGCAGAAGTAGATGCATAAATTGTTGATTGTGACTTTTTGTTAAAAAAAAACATGATTGTTTGCTGACGTCGGTGGATGAATAAATCATGAGATGATTGTTGTTATCAATTTAAGTTGATGGTCATCGAGGTTTTGGGTGAAACGGAAGTTATGATCTGTTGGGGGGACAATGGAATGATGTGTAATCAGTTTTGGGATTGGGATTGTTTTGATGACATCTTGTGTGATTGTCACAGTTTTTGCGTTCATTTTTGTCATGAATCGATTGCAGTTTGTCAACTTTTCCTCAAACGTTTTGGGGTTTTTGTTGTTGAAATGAAAGCAGAGGTTATTTTTCCTTTTGTTGTGGAATAATCCTACTCAGGTAGTTTGATTTTCTGGTTAAGAGGTGATTTGTGAGGGTCCTGATGTACTTTCAAAAATTTTCGACCAGGTAGATTTGGCCGACTGATTTATTCGAGTGCAATGTTTGGATTACGGCCCTTTTCAAGACTTTGTGATAACGATCATCGTTTTATCGGCACTATCGGCCACTTACACTTCTTTTTTTGACACGGATTTTTTTCAAGGATTTTTTTTTCAACTTCTAACTTTCTTCAATTTTTTTCCTAGATAACTCTGATAAAATTCAACTATTACGTTTGTTCCCCCGGGCAACGATTTAATTTTGACTTCGAATTCGGAAAAATATTTGATTTAAGTCAATTAAAAAAATTTCAATAGACTTTCTTCTATGGTAATGTCAAAGGTAGAATAGAGGGACGATGTTTATTTTGTTTTTACGAGTTCGCATCGTTAGATCGGATTGTGAAACTTTGGGTGTCGTTTAAATCTTTTGTGTCAGAAAAATTGGGCTGTACGTCACTCGTGATGGAAATGACAAATTTAATTGATGACTGTCATTAGGATGGGAATCGACTTAATTATTGTATCGATCAAAATGTAGACTGAAAATTAGACATCGGTTCTGTGATTAGAATGATTGTATGGTAATTATCGTTCAATCATTCAATAAAACACGGCTGATAGTATAACATTTTCGAAAGTTTCATTTTACTGTTCATATTTCAAAAGGTTCACATCTGACATTAAGTCGTATTTTCTAATAAAAGTTGGATTACAGTTTGAGTAATTATGTAACTCAGTTCACTGGCACTCGTAACTCCAACAAATGTCTGGTTTATTTTCGAGCCTTGTCTAACATTATTTTGTGAGATGTTAATGTGTTTATGCCCAGAGTCCAGTACAACGTTTAGAATATCATCTTTTTGAATCATCATAAATCTCGTTTTGTCGGTGTAAAATATTCATTGTAAATGATTCCAACGATTACAGTTGCATTATAATTTCATGGACAAAAAGTTTATAAAAAATTGCACACGTAACATTTAGTAAGTAAAAAAAAGTCGGACTGTTTTTTGGTTTTGTTTATCATATTCAAGTTCATTCGACTTCAGCTCAATTAATTAACTGATAAATGAATCTATTTATTGAATCGTATTATATTTATAGTTTGTTTGTATCTTTGTGCAGATAAGGAACGAGTAGTTTCGTAGTCTGAGTCATAAGTAGCGCCGTGTCGTGACGAAAGAGGAAGTACAATCTGAATGACTGCACGTTCCATAACCTTTCGCAACTTTTTGGTACTCGTTCATGAATAATTTATAATGGCTTATAGGGGCCTTTAAAACGAATTCAAAATCCTCGACAAACGAGTTAATTGCAGAAAACTGCTCCGTTTTACAAAAACCAAACAGCGATGAAAGTAGAAAACAATCTTTTATTTTTCTTTCCCTGTAACTCTATCTCTTATCATTTTCAAACGGTTTAATGAATTAATGTTTAATTATTCATATCATTAAAGCTAATTATTATTACTTATTACAGTTTATTATAATTTCAAACTTTATTTATCCAGTTACTTTTCACAAGCTAACGATCTTGAATTGAAACTCAAGGCTTTGAAAATTACCCGCGGTGTTATGGTGTTTATTACAAATAAAAGTTTTCATTTTATATCCTCCGAACTTTCATCGAACTTTCAAATGGAATATGAAGAAAAGATCACTTGATCCTGCACCACAAAAGACCTGTTATTCCAATAAAAATTTTCAACCGGGCCCCACAGTTTCATGTTTTTCATCATTTTTTTCCATCCCTATTGTTCAGCTCATTTGTTCTTTTAGAATCTCAAAAGAGGGGAAAAAAGAGTTAGAGAAAAAGTGAAAAAAAAGAAGGATTACCAACCAGTTATAAATTATTATAACTGGTTGGAAAATAAAAATCTTAATAGCCGTCGGCTTTATTTGCCAAGAACAAATTGTTGCAGATAAATCAGTGATTTATTTCAACGAAAGTTTTTGATGCGTTTGGAATTAAATTACAGACTTACAAAAATCCTTCTTTATTCCTAGGCTGTGATCTCAGACTTCACTTTCATTGGATGTGTGCTATTCGTGTCATGGATCTTGAATTTTAAAACAGCCGTATCTGAAAACGTTACAACTCGGCTGCATCTCGCCGACATCATCCTCGCTGAATTTTTCTCCATAATTAAAGTAAACCAAACCGCGTTCACGCACCGCTCGTTCCGTGAAACCTACGAAACCACGAAAATATTTTAATTCCAATTTTCCTTATACAAGTGGGGGAAAAAAACTCATTCACTTATATTGTTCCCCTCAAAATGCAACTACTGCAACTTGTAAATGTAAATCAGTTGCATTCATCAATTTTCTGTTTTATTTTTCCAAGTCACGGGTCCTTAACCACCGACCCCCTTTTAATTTTCCATCTTGTTCTCTAAACAACTCGAAAACACCACACAAAAGAACAGAAACCAAAGTGAAAATTCTTATTTCTCTCGCTTCACAGTTGAAGACGAAGAACGATTAGTAAATATTTATTCATCTTAGATTCATCAAACATTCATCAAACATTCATTATTACCATTTGAATTTTATGAGTCATCCTAAACTAATCATTCATTTTTCTCTTGCAGATTCGTCTTATTCAAGAGTCACTATGATAAGTACGTTGCGCTGGAAGCTAAGTACGAAGAAGCGAGACAAATCGCATACTACCTTGAGGAGCAGTATCACGAAGTCAAGGTGAGCTTTTGAGCAGGATAAAAAGTAATCAGCACACCTAGACAAATACAATTAATTGACCGCAATATAAGCTCGCCTTGTTCCAGCCACTTATTTGAGCAGCAAATGGGCGACCCGGTGGAGTAACCGGCTCGCCTCTAGGTGTACCTGTGTGTGTTTTTTTTCTGGGCGTATACTATATTACTTTTAAGATATGGTTTTCGAACAATAACTCGAGTAAGTAGGCAATACCAAATGAATAACAAGGCGTGAGAAACTGATCTTTGATATTCGTGCTAAAAAGTGTAGCTGAAAATGTACAAGAGATAACGTATGCCTGTTGCCTTGTTACAAACATTGTTCGACAAACAAATTGCTAGGCACAAAAAAAAATCGCAGGAAGAAAATTGTTTTCATAGAAATAAAAAAAGAGAGAAAAAAAACACACAAGCCGACAGGAGATTTAATCGCTGCTGGTAATTTTCAAGGTTTTTGTCGTTCTTTGCTTGGTCGTAGGTTTTTCATTATTTCTATAATATTAATGATAAATGAGCGGGGAGAAATTCTTTTCTTTCTTTCTCTCTTTGAGGAAGAAAACTCACTGGGTTTGAATTTTTCGCGATATTTTTCAGGAACTGATAGCTCGTGGAACTTCATATCAGAGAGAGAATCGCTCGATGGGAACAAAAAGGCGAATGTGTAATTAATACCCCACTTTTTCTTTCTTTTTTTTATCCAGGCCGCAAAACACGTGTAACGTTGGTGAAGCTTGTTGTCAGATTTTCCCGAGTTCGTGATGATACATCGGAAGCTAAACGAGAACAGAAGTGCACTCGCGAGACTTTCGAACAATTTGCTATTAATGGTTTGCAATAATGGTTTCTAACCGGTTGATTTTATTTATCAATGCGCGCGTTCGTTTTCTGATAATCTTCCGGATGAGAGGAAACCCATCGGCACCGATTCGCCGGATAATTTTGCACTCGCGCGGCCAATCTTTCAATAACGTCTCGAATTTATTGCGAAAAATGAACAGCTCGAGTTGAGCTTGAGGTCATTTCAAATACCAAACGTCGTCGGTTTGTACTATTAATGAGTCTCAGCGGCTGAAGTATATCTGCCGGCTTCTCTTGAACACAAATATCTAATTAGGCATTACGAAATTGCAATGAGAAATTTTCCTGTTTCTATATTCTAAACACAAAAAATCTAAAGAATTCCACCTTTTTTTTCTAATAATAGAGTTATAAAAGAGCGGAATAAAATTGCAAAAAAAATCTCTCACGTTTTTTTTTATAAAAACAATGACCAATTGTAAAAGAAACTTTTTTTTTCAACTTTTTCACTTGAATATTTTTTTCAATTAAATTTTTCTAACAACATTTTCTGTATAAATTAAAATAAGTTTGGATTGAATTTGTTTGGTTGTTTGTTTGAGTTGACTTTTGCTGGGAAATGTTCTGACTTCTGGTTTTATTTTCAGAGTGAAGATAGAAAGGTTTCGAATTTAGCATGTGCCATGGAAGATTGACAATGGTGTATAATCGAGAAGCGATCGCGAATCGCAATGAGCGTACGCGGAATGGTGGGGTCACACCTCGCCGCAAACGAAGTCTTAGAACTCAAGTTTCTCCCTTGGCTCGGGGGACCGTTAACCTCAGACAAGATTGCCAGATACCATTGCTAAATATTGTAGCAACCTGCGTTTAGATATTAACCGTAACATTTTTTTGCAGAAAGTTTACTTTCATCTTTGAAACCGACGTCAAAGGAGCTTTTATTTATCCGCACATTTTTAAACCAGCCTAACATTGCTACATAGTAAATTGTTCTGCAACATACAATTTGCATAATTAAACAACTGAATTTAATGTTAATGAAATGGCAAAACTTGTATTCGAAGGAATTGAAGAAAAAAAAAAAAACGAAATATTTGTAAGTAGGTGGTAATACCTGAAAATCAACCGACAATTTTTAGCACTTTTAATAACGGGTGATGATTTGAATGGACGGATATATTACATGAAAACAGATTTTTTGGGCTAAAGCGGAGTAGTGCGAAAGTGGGTCATAATGATATTTTGCGTTTCAAAGGAAACCGCCTATGGGTTTTCTAACTCGCGGATCTCAAAGAAATCTATAATTTTCATTAATCCGCTCGTGGATCTGGGTATCCTCTGTGCGAAACAGGTTAAATGAATGGCTTTAATTTCTCGCGTTTGAATTTAATTGTACACGCGGCGGCGCAGCGTGGAATCGCGAGGATTTGAATATGCTCAGACGTAAAGATTTCACTTCTCCGGCGAAAATAAAGCGCGCCGCGACGATGTTAATTAATTTTACTGTAACGTTTTTAAAAAAAATGCATTTGCATTTAATGTTTGTCGGTTGCTCGGGAGAGCAAAAATTGGTCGAAACTGCCAGGCGAAACACATTTCTAAATGTAACGTCGCGGAATGAAATTAAGTCCCGCTGACTATTAATTTTGCGGATCATGAAAGATCGCGACATTAAACATGAAAGTTTCCAGTCATTAAAAGTGTATAAATTTAACCGCCGAAGATTGTTTATTTGCCCTGGATCATTAATTTGTTTTAACGATGATGGGATCTTATTTTTCTTTCTGTCGGTTCGATATTTTTATTTTTGCTCATCGTTCGTGTTTTATCGCGGTTTTAAAACGTTCGATTTGAAAATGAGATTTGTAAGCATTTGTGAACACGTTTTTTTTACGATTAATAAATCAGTGGTATTTGTAAAAAAAAAACAGATGTAAGGATCGTTTCGGTTACATCACGAGCCGTTGGACTTTTCGATCGGATTCCCGAACGGAAAATAAATGAATTCGATATCCACGGATCAGAAAACTTTCCAACGAAGCAAAAAGAGAGTGATATTCCTTACCGGTTGTTATATTGACTAAGTAATGATATAACCTTCACGCAAGTATAAAGTCGCAACGGAAACACAATGAAAGATTTTTTTTCTTTTCGATTCGTCGACTCAATATTATAATTTATGTTACGTTCATAAAAAAGGTTTCATTCACTTCGCTCAATATTTGATTAACTTTCGAAAAATTTTTGACAACTTTATGAAAACATTATTTAGTTCTCCGCGGAATTTTCCAACATTTCTTATACTTTCATTTCAAAACAAAATATCAATTTTTATTTTTTTCAAAACTAATGATAAAAATATTTTATTATATAATAGATGAAAAATTGTTATCAATTTTTTATCATGTGATTTTTATTAATGTTCAATAAATTTTTTTTTTGGTTCAAATTGATCTGAGCAATTCTGAATGAAGCAATTCAGACACGTCAAAGTCATTCCTGCGATTTGTTTTCTTTGCGAGATAACTGGAAAACTGAAATCGATTTTCCCATTACTTGGCGATTTGTTCTAACACCGTGCCAATTTTCAAGGTTGCCTTTTCCGGCTGAGCTATGCCGCATGCCATATGCTTCTTCTAAGCAAGAATTTCCACTGAAATTTGAACGCGCGTTATGTACAGTTCTTTCAATTTGCCCGTCTTTTTACCCGCGAATCATTATCCTTTTACAGTGGAACGCACAAATTGTGCATGAGGAATCATTTTCAGTTGTTTGATTTCTTACCCAACCTGTCCATTTTTCATCACCCAAAAAAAAAAGAATGAAGAAACAAAAAAGTAGAAGACAAATTTCTGAAATGTTATAGTTCTGGACGTTTCTCTACCTGTTTTACTCGTCGAATCTTCAGACGAAACTGTAGAAAAACAATGCAAGTTTTGCTCTCCTGTGAACTGACCGAAACGGGGCATCTCTTTTTACGTCACCGAGACATCCTTTTGTTTTTTCATCCCCCGGGGAAACAAGTCACCTTTGGACATGAAATTTTTATTCACTAATTGCTCGTTTCCACAAACCAGTTTTATTGTCACGAACTTTGCGGTCCGAGATTTTGTCGTGTTTATTTTCATCCGCAGGGGCCTAGTTTCAAAGTTACAAAATTATTGCTGGAATTTCAGTATATATTTTTAGGTGCGCTGACAAGTTGCTTGGTCGACGCGCGACCTAACGGTATGCACGGGGCACCTTTTGGCAATGTGCACAAGGCAAATAATTTTCGCCCGTGAGAAAACAAGTCTCGATCGGCCGTTACAAGTCCGAGAGCCTTTTTGTCGCTCGTCGAGTTGCATCTCTCGCGCGGTCAATTCGAAAAGTTAGTCGCGCTTAACGGAGCGTACCCTATTTGATTGGTTTTGAACTTCCATCAAACATGACGGCAAAGAAAAGTAATTTCTCATTTCCGCTTCTTGGCGAACGTTTTTTGAAAACGCCCATAAATATATTCGAGGAAAAAAAATGGTTATGAAATTGGTGTTGTACAGTTTCAGAGAGAAAAAAAAAAGTTAAGCAGCAATAGAACTGTTTTAAGATGTCGAATGAGGATTAAAGAATTTTTTTTGAATTGATTGGGATAGAGTTATGGGAGACTGGGAAAAATTACGTTTAACTGTTATAATTTTTGACGGTTATATTGGCCTTATTGGCGATAAGCAAAGCCGATCGAAACCTACGTATACCGTAGGTCTTAAGATAATCGACTATTTACGTCTAACCAAACAGAACATAACGATCATATCGACACACTTGCTCACAATATCTTAACACCCCATAATAGCTAATATCGGCTAATATTTTACGATTAGGATTTTTTTTTTGGGAATCTAGAAATTACCAGATGAATTGTTTAACGACCATAAATTTTAGTTTTTGAATTATGTGAATAAAGTGTTGAAATATAAAATGTTCCAAGGTTGTGTATCAATGATAAATTTAATGTCATTGAAAAATGAATAAAACTAATAAAAAACGAAATCGTTCAGTTTGAAATGAATTTTATGATATTGTTTAGTTTGTTTTTTGATAAAATTTATCTACTTGAAAAATGAATTTACAGTTGAGTTGAACGTTCGGTTCGTACAATGATATATCAAAAACACGAATCTCATTTTTGTTTTCCTTTCGTTACCTATATACTTTATGAAAACAGATTTACGGTTCCGCTTCTAAATCGCATTATACAAACAGGGAAAAGTTGATTGTCTCGTAACTCCGCATCTGATCATTTTGTTGACACATGTGCAAACAAACTCGAACGAGATCACGTTTAATTTGCAAGACGCGCCGTTCGTGACTTGCATTATCTCTTCTAATTGATAAAGTTGTCGGGCCGCCTATACAAGTTTTCTGTCAGTTTGAATATTTCACAAATACTTTTATGCAAAATTCCAAATTCAAAACAATATCACTTCTACTTCAAAAGTTTCAATTCCGTGCAAAGAATCTCGTGGACTTGCAACTTTTTAAATTAATTTTTTAATTCACCAACTTCCGTTGCAAATAAAAAAACTATATAATTTATATATATTCAAACTTGTAACAAATTTTGATTTTTTCCATTGGAATTTATTTTCCATGCCCATTTCAGTAATTGATATATTTAAATGTTATATTGTTTATATAAAAATAGAATATATTTTTTAAGAAAATTTATATCTACTTTATATTTTATTTATATAATTTATATAATATTTATTTTACACTTTACAAATGGTTTATAAATGAGAGTAGAATATATTATACGGATATGTTTTAAATATATAAAAAATATAAACATAAAATATGTTAGAAATTTTTGTTCTTCGTGCAGCAAAATATTTCTATCAAATTTTTTGTTTGTTATTTCAAATCAATAATTAATATATTCTAATATTATATTTTTCATATAAAAAAATAATATATTTTTTCAATAACATTTTTTTTATCTTATTTCCGGTTTATAAATGATTTATAAAAATAAATGATTTGGAGAATTATATTTTAAATATAGAAAATAAACGTAAAATATATTTTTAAATATATTTCTATCAATGTGGATCATATAGAATTCAGTGAATTTTCATTGATATAAATTGTAATATTGAATAGAATTTTCTTTGTTTTTCGTGTAGCAAAATACCTCCATCAAACTTTTTGTTTGTTTTTTTTCATATTCCACTTTTTGAATTGAAACTTTTTTTTGTGTACCGAATGAACAACATATTACGGGAATTATCGGCACCATGATTCAGGACAGCGCGGCAAGAAAGAAATAACTGTGCAAGAAAAACAGAACCGCGGTTTATGGTACGCGAACGGCGTGCCAAGTGTCTTGTGCATTTCGATGGAAAACACGATACACGTCCTCTGTGTGCGTGAGAGAGTGTGCCGACCGAATGACTCAGACTTTTCGAATTAGCATAAACGCGGCGTTTGATACGTAATGGGATGAAATGAGGTGAAACGTGCGCGCACGATTTTGAGGCGTTGCTTTTTGTTGAACGGCTCGTTTTTGTGAAAGTTCAAAGATTGATTTCAATTCGGTACGCGAAATTTTGCGTTCGCGGCCTCCTCGTCGTCCGTTCGAGCGATTTCCCGAAGTCGCGAGCGCAGACCACTTTTATATATCCTCTCGAGAGATAAAACCGCGGTCCGTTCGATAAACTGCGGAACATTTTTCGCGATTGTTATCGCGCGAGTCGGCATTTCGGTTTGCCGCGCGGTGCAATTAAAAATAAACAAGACGATCGTTGTCAGTGCGTTAAATTTATTCATTAAAAGTAATTGAACGAGTTTTTACCATCGATATTACCGCATGCGATGTGCACAATGAAACACCCACTTCCGCAATAGAAAAATTAAGCGGAACTTCTATTATTCATGACAATAACAAGAATTTTAATCACGTGAAAAATAATTCCCGCGAATTTCAGACGGTTGTAAAACGATACAGTCAATGAATGAAATTTTGCACAATTAACTACAAATTAATTGTTTATTGTTATTTCATTCAATTCCTTGTAATAAATAACAATTAATATTTTTAATATCAAAAAGAAATGTTAGAATATGTTTGAATGTTAACTAATTGTATTTCAATTTTTTAAAAGTGAAATAATAATAAATTTACAATTAAATAATTAACAATTTAGCATTGAGAATTTGAAATTTAAACTTTCTGATTTTATATGAACATATTTTATATTTATCATAAAACTGTAATTTTTTTTTTTGTAAAATATATATATATATATATTTTGTATTTTGTTTATATAATTTATTGTCGCTTTATAAATATATTTTTGCTTCAAAAATAATTTTATAGTTTGATTTGTCTAATCAGTTTTTAATTTAATTTTCGTGGGTCAAAGTTGTCGTGTCGGTTCGACTGGTGCTGAAATCATAACAATGATTACCCTAAGGGACCGTTAAACGAAAGATCGATTTGGAAATTTGATAATGGTAATAGCCCGAATATGGAAGCGCTTCTTAATTTCCGGATCAACAGGCACGAATGTGCGTGGCAGCCCAATCACGATCGTGTGTCGCATTGACTCGAATGCAAATGCGACATCAAAATTTTACGGTTCATCTCCACAGGTGTAAAATAACAATTTTCATCGCTCACAACACACTTGTAATTGAAGTGTTTTGAATGAATTAAATTTGAAACCCGAATGGTGTGAATTATTCTAAATAAATAATTCATTCGGCTGCATTGAATAATTTTACATGGAGAACAATTTTGAAAGGACTGAAAATTTTACATTTAATTGCTGCCTCACAAATGTTATAGTGATCTGTTGAATTATCCAAAGCCTAAGTACCTACACGAAACTTCTTTTTCTTTTTCAAAACTTGTTTTCAACTTTCCCAGTTGTTACAAATGTTGCATGCACGATCTCTTAGTTGATTTTATCATTATAAAATGTATCCTTGGCCAAATTTTTGTTTTCTGTAACAATTTTTATGGTTGGTAAAATTTCTTTTGAAAATTTATATTAAAATTGTTCAAAAATGCTTACACAGTTTAGGAGTAACTTTTTTTTTCATTTCAAAGTGGCAGTGAATTAGAGTAACACTGAAACTTTTTTCAGGTATTTACATACTCGTCTGAAATTGTACAAAAGGGGGCACTTAACAATTTCAGAGTCGTCCGGTGCCGTTATTGACGCTCCTCCTTATCTTTGGGTCATCTTAAGTCGGACCTTTTGTCTTGTCGTTTGCTTACCAAAAATTTATCACAGGAACCCGCCTCGCAAACGTTGACCTACAATGTGACTCGAAGGCGCGCTCGGGCATTGACGATTTATTCTTTTTTTTCCATCCCATACGCGACTTTACTTTCCTGTCGAAAATGTTCATTTGTCAGAGATTGGAAACGCACACTTTCCTCGCGGACTGTGAAACTAATTTAAATGATAATACGATTATAATGAAGGCGATTTCATATTCGACCTAATCATCTTAATTGATAAAGAGTGCAATTAAGATTTGGCGCAGTGATACCTCAGATTAATTTTTATTGTATAACTGTCTATTGACTTGCAAAAACAAACAAGTTTTACTTTCTGTGGAAAAGTAAATCACGGGCAGTTGTGTTTTTGAAATTAACACTTTCTTGCGACCAGTTTTCTAAATTCACTACCATTTGGATCACGTTTTAGAATCGTGATTGTAATAGCAAGAAAAAAAAAAATTTCACACTCTGTCCTGAAAAAAAATTTGTTTCAGTCGATCAAACGTTTTGTACCAAAATTTTTTGTTACCTCTGATATTGCTGAAACCAAAAGAATGCGATCTTAAAATCACAGAAAGAAACGTTCTTTTTCCAAGTGAAATTTCCAGAACAATATAATATTCAACTTTTGTGACGGCCAAGTCGGTTTTTTCCTTTGTCGTTACAACTGTTGTAAAAAAAAGGTTCGATTTCACGACCAGTCATTACATATCCCAGGTTATAAATTCGTAACAACATTGTTTTTTACGAGCAGATTCACAATGACTCATAAACTGCACCGACGATGACCGCATCTTGAATCAGATCGGCGCGCAGACAGGGCAAATTCATCCCGCATATTTATACTGATAAAACATGTAGACGGTATGGAACGTGCTCTTTTTATTGTCGTCCGCGACGTCTAGCTGGCATCTGCAAGAAGATGATTTACAGTTGAGCCGGATGCATTATCACAGCTTTGAATTTTCATTCGTTCGATTCTACGTCTGAGAACTGCAAAAAGGAAACAATTTGATGATGATTAATAACTTTGTACATAACGAGACTACGCTTTTTTTTCAGGGGAATTCGGGGGGACGAGAGGGGGGTGGACACAAATCGCATACAATAAGCAGGAGACGGTTCGGAAGCGATGCTCGGCAGAGCGTGAGAGGTGACCTCAGCAGGTTGAGTTTCGAGGTCGCAGTTAACAGTAAACCGCGAAAAGCCACCTACGACCATAATAATTAGCTTATGGCATTCCATAAACCGTAACAGTGTGACGTGCGTTTGAGATGCGTTCGTGTCCTGGAATGTAATTAAGTCCGTTGACACAGTTTTTTTTGTTCGACGACCGAAGGAGCAGCCAAGTCGGTGCATGGCCGAGAAACGTATTACTGGCACGGAGTTGCAGCGGGATTTTAAGCGCTCGTTTTATATATGCCTTGCCAGCAAAATTGTCATGAATCATATACGCGGAACGAGTCCTCGAAAAAGTCTATTGAAATTACTCCACGCAGACATAAAACATTAATCATCCTCTGTTATTGTAAGCTGCTCCCGTAAACATTAACAATGTGGAATATGGAATAACCCCGGGAGAGACAATTCGCAAATTATGATCGTGCGAACATTCCGCGCCCGAGTTCCCCAGTGAAAAATGAAATCGCACGACATCACGCCGGTGTGAATTTATTTATAAGTGTTCCAAACTTTGAGTTGAGCCAAAAATTTGAAGCTTGCGTTGCGTCAACAAGGAGACTCTGCTGAATTTGCTTCTTTTCAAATTGTCAACATCTATTCAGTTGAACGTTTTCGAAATTGGGTTAACAAAATGGTGAATTTAGAATTACTTGTGGGAATTGGTTTTTTAAATTGGGGAATTTTGTTTTTTCTGAATGACTGAAAAGATTCTAAAACTTTTTGGTATAAAATATCAATCAAACTTTTTCATATCTTTTGGAAAAATTTCGAAAAAAAATTTTCATCAACATTTTTGTATTTTTTGAATTGGAAAATTTCTTTTTTTTGTAGACTGAAAACATTTGAAAATTATTCGTTATAAAATGTCAATTAAATAATTTTCCTATATCTTTCAGAAAAATTTCAACAAACAAAAATATTGATCATCATTTTTGTATTGTTTTGAAAAAAATTTTTTTTCAATTTCGAACTTTTTTAAAAGTCTGAAAAGATTTTAAAATAACAAAATATTAATCATAT
Organism: Trissolcus basalis; assembly: GCA_025266255.1. Classification (NCBI taxonomy): domain Eukaryota; kingdom Metazoa; phylum Arthropoda; class Insecta; order Hymenoptera; family Scelionidae; genus Trissolcus; species Trissolcus basalis. The sequence goes on from JAAMPD010000102.1 coordinate 90,745, forward strand.
TTTTTGATGGTACGTACTAGAAAATTTTTAACAAATAAAAATGTTGGTTTTTTTATTTTTTTAGAAAATTAATTTTTTTAATGAAGAAAATGGTCGATTTTTCAAAGACTAAAGTAGTTTCGCAAATTATTTATCAGTCGTGCGAAATATCAATCACCTTTTTTGTCATCGCCCCGAGAGGAAAAAGACCGAACCTTTTTTATCGCTCGCTGATGAGAAACCTGTCAAAGTGGATTGGAAGCAACGCACGCAATGAATTCGATGTTAACAATTATGTAAGTCGCACGTACAGTTGCACATGAGGCTCGTCACCCGATTTCTCAGCGCACGATGACGAACGACCTTTCACTCTTACCGATACATTTTCTCTTGTTGGTGCTGATTAATTGGGCGAGATACACCGCAATCCAGTTCCGTGAAATCGGGATTCGGTATATTCTCAACGTCGCTCACATTTTATGGCTTTGTAATGCAACTGTTTCTGATATTCAATTACGCATTATCTATGCGATACTTTTTTCCTTTTTTTTTCATTTTCACCGTTGCACCAAACAAGAAAAGAAAAGAAACAAAAAGACTGGAGAAAAAACAATAAACCAGATCGAATTAATTTTTCCAAACAAAGAAACGCCTGGATGAATCGAGAAATTGAGAATTTCATTTTCGGTGTACCAGAAGTTGCTTATTCCAATTCATTTTCCTCGTTCAGAAACTATTTTAATTCCTTGTCCATTGTTTGCTGCAATGGTTTCCAAACTTGGGCACTTGAGTGTTGCTGAGCACTTTTAATTGTTGCATTTTTTTTTTTTTTTTTTTTTTTGAAAAACC
>JAAMPD010000102.1:91589-106465 GCA_025266255.1 Trissolcus basalis
GTAGTGTTTGTCTGTAGCTACGTTTTAATTTAGTTTGTCGTATTTTTTTAGTTTTTTTTTTTTTTTTGTTAAAAACTTACTGGCAGGTATTCAAGGTTTAATGAAAAGTACCGGTTACAAGTTGGGTTCAATGTAAAGTTGTTTTCCCTTGTGAGATTGGATGTGTCTGGTCTTATCAATCCAATTCAACAGTCTTATCAGGCTCATTACTAAAATCTAACAGTGCTCCCTCTTGAGACTCTGAAGTCGTTAATTGAAAGAGATAACAGGAGGCTAATAATTTGAGCACATTATTTTCTAAAAAGCATAGTCTGAGCATCAGCATAATTCGACGTTGAAACATAAATTCTAAAACAATGCGTTTACTGTTATGCTCGTGGAAATCGAATGCATGCGATTATTCCAAGTCGACGGGACGATAAGCGTGAGGCCGCGCGTCTGAAACGAGCCGCGCGACGGAAATGCGTTTTGCGATCGTTCGTTGGACGTGAAAAATGCGCGCGCAGGTAGTTAAAAAGTGCGTGGATGCGTGTCAGCCGCGCGGTGCATTATGCTCTTGCAAATGAGCTCATCGCGGAACTGCATCAATTTGCACGCGGGACTGTACACGATGTTGCACAACATTTTTATATACCCAGACGATAATAATTAAAAGTTGGCTCGACGAATGGCTAATTGACGTTGCGATCAAACTGTTTACAATTCTCAGTCGGCCGTTTGTGATCTTGATAACAGACCGTGAATCGACTCCAAGACAATTGTAGCTGCTTAATTAAATGGTCATTTTTATCTTCCTCGATCAACTTTTGTTTGATGGTTTATTCGACAGACCAAAAAAAAAAAAGAGAAAGAATATAGTTCCTCGATTGACTTTTCTTTTTACAATTAATTTGAAATGAAAATTTCAAATGAAATGAAATATTAGAATTGAAAAGAAAACAAAAATTATTCGCCATTATTTATCGATCGGTGATAATGGATGAAATTGAAAAATTGGATTTACAATTTCTACTATCGGTTAACTTTTCATTGATTCGATTTTCTACATTCGAGAGATTTATATCGCGTGGAAAAAAGTGAACTAAATCCGGGGCCGGTCGGATAAACTTAAACTTAGGGAGATAAAAAAAAAGCGGCACCGAATGCTTTCCAAATGAAATCGGACATACTATGCAAAATGAAGTGTATCGGTGTTGATCTTGTTGTGCGTCGAGGAAGAACTGGAAATTTGTCTCTCTGACGAACGGGGAAAAAGTTTGATGCAAGTTGGTGCAGAATTGCCCATGTCATCGAACCGAAGAGCACCTCGTGCGTTGAACAGAGAAAATCATCAGGACGCGCCCACTCGCGTAGTGCACTTCCTGCCTCATCCGAAGAAGCCGCCATTAATCCGTATTAAATTTCTGGGCGCGGCTATTGGATCGAGAAATCATACGATGATTGTACCGATGAAACCATTTTATCATGAAAAACGAGCTTCGTATAGATTTGGAGCAGCGTTGATTAGAGAATTAATCTGCAAGCTACATCACGCTGCATTACAAATCGTACATCGATCGGCACGCGTTTCTCTGATAGGTTCTCTCGTTTTTTACTAAACGCAGATTGCAAATTCATCTTTCTTAGTCGAGATGAGCTTGACGAGATAAGACAATTCGACACGACCAACAAAACCAAACGGAGAACAATAGGCAAAATAATTGAACAAAAATTTTGTAACGTAACATCGGGCTTAAGATTGATACGTTTCCAGTCCGACTGACAGACAATGTTATTGATTTATTAACGTGAAAGTGACGTTTGCAAAAGTTATTTGAACATTCACTTGTTGTATCCGAGAACTTGGTTGTGCACCAACGGAGAAATCATTGTCCGATGTTCGATGCGTGTCGAATTATCGCATTTTTGCAACTGACGTCAGGCGCAAAAATAGTAATTAGATAAAATTAGCATAGGCTCGTCATCCGTCGGTTTTGTCTTGGGAGAAAGTTTTGTTTTTCTCGTCGGACGTATTTTTCTGAGTTGAAGGAAAAAAAAATGTTGCATAAGAAAATTTGAGAGGCTTGAAAAGTCGCATTTTGAAAATGAAAATTCGTTCCTATTGAAGATGATTGGTTATGTAAGTTGGACAAACACTTTTAGATACAAAAAACAGATTGAGGAGAGAGATTTTCAGTTGAGTGTGATGTTTCAATTTACAACATTGATCAATGTGTCAAATATGAAATCAGAATTTAAAACGGTGGCAAAAAAAAAACAGAAATCTCAAATGATTTTTGATTTGGTGAATATGGGCGGACCTTTTTTTTCCCTGAACAAACAAATTGTAGAAATTTGATTGATACATGCGATCCCATATTATGTAATGACCCGTTTCACATTTGTGATACACTTGATCAAACAAAAACGTTAAATAATCAGCCGTATCTTGTTCGACGAACGGCACACTATAATATTTCAATTTGTTTAAAAAAATAATGAAAGTAATTAAAATATATCAATTAAAAGTTACTTTTATCAACCACCATGCGATTATGTAAAGCGATAGAAAATCTTTTGAATTGATATAACAATCTTTTCACCCGAGTTAATTAATTTAAATTATATTCCGTGCAATTTAATGCAAATGAAAATTTAACGTTTTTAGGCTGAGAGGGACAAGCTGATGGAAGTGCAGGAGAGCCTGGAGAGAAGACTAGAGAGTCGCGAAGGTGACGTCAGGAGCAAGGAGGACGAACTTTTTGCCCAGATAGAGAGATCGCTAAAACTGGAGGAAGAAATCGAGCGCCTTCGAACCGACAGGGAGTTCTTCAAAGCCGAGATCGATCGTCTGCACCAAACCGAGATGAAGATGAAAAAGCAGCTGGATCTCCAACTGGAAGCCAGCGAGAAGACGCGAAAGATTCTTGAAAAAGCCCGACTCGAGGTGATCAAGCAGACCACCATCTTTCGCGCCGAGAGAGACGCCTATGAACGAGAGGTACAGTCCACAATTACCAATTTCATTATCACCAATTATCACAGCGAAAAAAGAAAAGGAGAACGATAAATAAAGATCAAATAATTCGTATCTTGTTTGTAATTTGCAAAATTGGAGCGATGTTTATACTGTTGGTTTGTTAGAACCGTTGAAAATAATAAGTTTCTTCAAAGTGAAAGCAAAATTTAATATACTTCACGGTGGAGAATCGTTGAGGATGAAGATTTTTATTCTCGTTGAAATGCCAGGCTGGGTATTTGAGCCTGACCTTCTAACATTTGCGGCACGAGATCGTGTGGATGATATGTTATTAGCATTGATCAACTTGGGTCTGATTCTATTTCAGAACAATTCGTTGAGAAAGCAAATGAAAAGCGACCAGAACGAGATGAACATGGAGCGACGTCGTCACGCCGAGGGAATCGCCGCTCTGACGCACGAAGCCATCACACTCCGACACGCGGCACGCCACCTTCGCGCCATGGCTCTGCATGCAACGTCCTGCAGACGTCGGAGGCGGTGTTCCATTTGCCTCTACGCCAGACGCACCTTCAACGATATCGGCAATTTTCAACATGAGTAGGTTTTCAGTATGAATAATTAATTTTCCGTTCGTGTTCCATTTTGTTCAATTAAACCTCTGTTAGCCTCATGGCTGAAATCACTTTTTACAGTTTTAAATGTGATAAACGTGAATAACCGATGGCTCGTTGTGAGATAAGGAGTATAATGAACCGTAAATCATTGTTGGATGAAAAAAATTTGCCAACGTTAACATCAAGTATCATTATACACTGCTAAGTTTGAGGTACGCAGTTGCTGAACAAGATTTTGAAACAGTTACATACCTGTTCTAATAAGAATTCTGGACAAATTGAAGTGTAGTGTTGCGCGAGATTCAAGTCGACGTTGCAGTACCGTTTTCAGATGTACCGCTGAACATTGTGGCAAACCAAATAAAGCCTGTTTTAGTAGGAGAAAGAATTTACGAACTTGAAAAGATCGAGATTGTTGATTAATCGAACTTGATGGTTCGTTTATCACTTTAAAAGCATTTGTAATGAAGACGGGGAGTTGGTTTTAGCATAGCTAAATATTCATCAGCCTGTCAGAAGTATTAATCTGAATAATTTGTATTTTAATCCACAGGGGGAAACTCTTCAAGTGCCTTCAGACTCCGTTGAACGATATTTATACGTGGTTAAGACCGGAGACACCTGCGACGACCGAAAGAACACAATCGCCCGAAGATCCGGTCGAACTGCTGTACGCCGATGAAGATTTTACAAGTTGTAACTGTGATGATGATAACTATTCTGGTGCAAATATGAGAGTCCCAGAAGTGTGTTCGACGAGTTCGTCCCAAACTCCTGGCCCGCGAGCTTTCTCATCTGATTCTGGGTAAGATATATGAGAGTTGATGATGAAAAGAGGAAGCAATTTTGGTTGATGATATTTATTTGCTAATCCAGTGATTCTTTTTGTAGATTTTCTTCTGATCCCGGTGACCGACGATCTCGCTCTTACGAATGCGATACCAATAGTCGCAAAGCCAGTAGCGAAGTATGCGATACGGAAAAACTAGAAAAGGTGGAAAGAATGGGCACTTCCACGTTAACTCGTTCCAAGTGGACAGCATCTTTCCGCAAACTCCTTGGACGCAAGTCCAAATCTAAAATAACTGCCACGGAATCATAAAGGGTCTTCGATTTTTGCCAACGAAAAAAACCAAGCTTACAAATATAAAAAGAGCCAACAGTTGAACTTGTGTTCAGTGGCGCTGTTGACGGTCGAAAGTCACAGGTCAAGAATTATTGTATACCGATATATGTTTGAGGACGTTATTTTTATCATTATTTTCGTTGTCTTCGTAAAATAAAAGAATTAGGAATTGAGACTTCGGAAGTGCGATTCGTTTTGTATGACTTATGACAAAACTGTGGCTTTCGATATGAAATTATGTAGTGTGTACTGCCGAATTGAATCAACGACAGTTAGAGGATAGACGTCTTTTAAATGGACGAGGTTTTACGAGTTAACATTCCATCCTTCGTTAGAAATATAAGGAATTGAATCTTTGCGAATTTGCACATGAATTGTTTAGCACTGGAAAATTATTGTCCCTCGATGAAAATGCGTAATTTTTTCAGGAAATTTATTTTTATGATATTTAGCCGAGCCCCTTTCAAGAGAAATTAAATATGTATTTATTTTTAAATAACGATTTTTTGATAGGCCGGTATGTTTCTGCCACGTACTTTATATTAGACTACTTTAAGACAGAAACTAGACTTGTAATGTTTAACTTTGTTGGATTTTCGATATTGAATGATAGAAGAGATCTGATAGTTCCTGTGCTCTTACTCGCTGCTTACAGTTTTTAATAACAAACGGCAAAAATTGTTTTTAATTTTTTCCATTATTCATTTGCACCGTGCAAAATGGAATATAATATTGTATAATTTTTTGGAATATACGATTTTTATATGCTGATTTGTTAAAAGATGATTATTTATTGTGTGATTTTTTATTCGAGCGGTCACAAATTTGTATCATTTATTGTAATTATACCGTATTTACTAATTTTTGTAAGTTCAATTTAGCATTGATTTCTTTTCAGTGTTAAGTTTGTTTAATAAAAACTTAAAATAGTTTTGATTCAAATTAATGACACTTTTTCAGTAACAAATTCACATATTTCGATACTTATATTGTCCTCAACGTCACTTTTATTGTCATGATTACACATATCATTTCGTAATTCTGTGATTTCAATTTTTAATTAAAAAAATCGATTATTCACCAATGTGCATTTTGAGACTGATATGCCAAACAAAAAAATTAGAAGAATTGGAAACATATCAACACACAGGGTATCACAAATTTGAAAAAAAGAATCATCAATTTCTCGTGGAATATATAATATATTTCATTCGTTATGTCTTCCTGTTGAAAACAAGGTTGGAATTTAACAAATGCACAAACGATCATAACACACATCATTTTCACTTGCTAATATTTATTTTAAATCATTGTTGACTCTTCACTTTTAGTTTAGAAATAATTCACATATACATTATTGATTTTAATTAACAGACAAGCATCGTTTCGGTTTCATGGTGACTTTTTTCAGTTAAGTTAAAATGAATTACGATAATGGTTCCTCCAAAATCTGAAAATATTTTTTTCATCGTGTTAATTGAAACAATACTTAATTTTGCGATATGAAAAGACTGTTTAATATAAATTATACGTTTATGTCCGAATGATTATTTTAATTGTACTAAGGATTTTAAGTTAAAATTTCTAAGTTTAATCTAAGTTATGGCTTAAGTTCAAATTAAGTACACTGATAGATTTTTTTATTGCTAATTTATATGTTAGTTATTGTTCATTACTTTTCGTATATTGAAACATTTCTCATATGTAATCATAAACCTGTCATAATAATTATAGTCTCATAAATCATTTTTCACGTTTGCATTGTCAATTAAAGGTACTTAAAACGAATTTCAAGATCGTTCGAACGGTCACAGTAGGTATCTGACGGAATTTAGTACGAGCAATTAGAATTCTATGAGATTATAAATATAACAATGACATTACATCAGTTCCGCGCACGATTAAGGAAAAAATAGAATCTTCCTAGTAAGCAAAGTGAAATTGAAATCGTTACATAATGTTCAATGTTTTATGATCACGATTGAGAATTTGAAATTAAAGGCACCATTGAAAATGGTGCCGGATCACCGATTATATTTACTATTAATTGAAAACATAGTTACAATTTATTAGGAAAAAATTATTTAGATTCGATATGAGGTTACCAAGAAAGAAGATATTGAATGGTCCTAACGGTACAAGTAAAAATTAATTATTTATCTGAAGTTCAATGATTGAAAGTCAAAACATTTCACGATGTTTGAAACCTGTATTGTGACAATTAATGAAAAAATTCTGTTTGAAATGCATGCACTAGTCTAATTTTAGGTAAAATACGTTGTGCCTCCACGTCCCTCTGCTTGAACGAGGGCGATTTAGAGGGTAGACTGCATTTTGAGAAAGATTTTCATTAATTAATATCGCGGACAGTGCTGTATTTCAAAAAGTTGTAAATACATTTTACGTACGTTGTGCTATGTAAGAATTATGACTGATGTTAATGTTATACCACGTACTCAATCATCTTCGAGTGATTATGAAATTGTTGAATGGATTGTGTGAAAAATTATGAACACGGGCAAGTGTCAGAAACTTTTGAATTGGAATTTCTATATCGGAAATAAAAAATACAAGTAAAATAAGATCGAGAGCAATTTTTTTGTTACAAACCTTTTTTATCTCAGCGATAAGTATTTGTTACAAAAGTTGTTGATTGAAAATGTTTCAGAGGCTCGTTCGTATCATTCCAAGAGAATAATAAAAATCGTAGTGTGATGACGTCAAATATTATTTTTCAACCAAATTTTAAGTGTTAATTTTGTTCTTAAAATGACGTAGAAATTAAAATGCGAGTATTAAAATTACAGAAAGCAAGTAAAGGAAAATACTGAGTCATTTTTTTAGGAAACAATTGACTATTTATTGGTGAGTTAAATATACACGACTAGTACATACATACAACAGTAACCTGTTCAATATGTCCAGCTTTGAAAAAAAAACACTGTATTTTTGAAAAGTCTGCGATTTAATTATTAAATCTTCTGTCGAATTGAAGAATCGAAATGCATTTTAGTAATTAAAACAAACTTCAACATTTTTATCATCTTGTACAAACGCACTTGCAAATTGAAACGTTTTGTACACCAGTATGAAAAAGACTTTTCAAAAATAAATCTTCAATCGCATTGAATGGAATGTTGGAATATCAGAATCGTTAACAAATATATAATATTGTTTAAGTACGATTTTTTTTTATAATTGCATCATTTTCATGAATGAACTTGGTTTCGTTCATCAGTATCTGGACACTTTCATCATTGTTTTCTCGAGGCTGACAAACAAAGGTCCAAATTCGCAACGTTGTTTCATCTGTTTTTTTTCATACCCTACAATTTATTTTCTTCTTCATTTTTAACTGAGTAAAATTTTTCACATTTTGGTCTTAGTTTAAACCAATTGGTTAGTTTTAGCGGTCTTAGTATAACTTATTTGGGTTAGAATGAAATTTGTTTGAATAACACCGTACAAAAAATTATCAAAATATATTATTCAACTGAGATCAGTAAGTCATATATTTTTCTTGGATGAGTATTTCAGTGATATCTTGCATAATGAATTTGTCATATCATTGTAATTCTGGGCTTGATTTCAACATTATTATTCGTTGTATCCATAAAAATATAACTCCCTTCAATTTTTTTTCAAGTGTTGGTTACAAGAAAAGTAATTACGTTGTTAATTGAACTTAGGACAACTTTGCTCTGTGAATTCACTTTTCGAATTTGAAAATTTGCATTTTAAATTTTGAATCTCAAAAATTACGAATTTGGCACCGTACTTATGTTTCATGAATATTCAACAGTTTTATATGCCGTTTGATGAAACACAAACTGAATCACATATTGATAGACATCACTTTTATTTATTTTACTTTGTTTTTATTTTGTGTGCAGTTTTACTTTGAAAAAAAAAAATTTTTTTTTTCGCTCAACTTTGTACAACTTTCTGTCTGAGATGACAAACTTTGAGTGGATAATTTATAGGCTTTCAACAAATTCTGTTCCCACGTAATTTAATACATTTTATAATACAAAATAAATCTCGAGACGTCGTCAGAAAAGAGCGTTCGTTATAAAAATGAGTTCAAATATTCTAGTAACCACTTGATTCATTACATCTTAACATTTAGTTTTCTCAGTATACCTATGGTTGCTTCAACAAGTATTTTTACTGTAGATTTCAAATAACGAAACGAGGAATTTTATCGGAGGAAAAGTTTTTTTTCTATCTCTGAACTTTGTTCAAACGTCGAAAATAGGCCACATTTGTTGTTATCAAGTATAATAGATTAATTAAGAGGAGGCGCCGGAAAAGGATCAGAGTCAAAATCAGAAGCAAAACGCTAATCACTTTTTCGTACAAAAAATATTCGCAACCATCATTTACAATTCCAACCCGGACGTGGATTTTGAAATAAGTTTATACTTTACAATATCAGATGGTGTTCTGTACATTCTGAACATTTCTATTCAGAAATGTTCCGCCATTCAAACTGTCAAGCCACCGGACGATCCAAAATATTTTTCACACAAAAAACGTAATTCGAGTTTTCATTGATTCGGTATTGCGATGCGTCCCATTAATTGTAAGTGCAGTCTCCATTCAATCGAATCCACAATATAACTTCGCTAGTTATCTTGTAGGCATTAAAAGTATAATTTATATAACAAGTACCTCTTCTTCCTTTATACAAACTCACTAACTCATTTCAAATTTAAATTTGAAATCTTTTTTTTTTTCTTCTTCTTCTTTTTTTACTTAATTCCATTTCCAGACATAAATGCACTCTGATATTGCGAGGCGGACAGTACTCGATCGCCCCTGCCTCGCCAGCAATCACGCCTTTGAGTTTCATCATTTATTTATTGCAATTCACTATTTCATTAAAAGGAAGTCTACTAACTTAATTTCCCAAGTATATTGAATTGTTATTTTCAAAGTGAGCAACACGTATTGGATTTTTTTTAATATAAAATGCGCTTACCTTTACAATATACAAATACAGAAATCTCTCGCACCATTCGTTTATTATTTTATTTTTTCATTCCCAGCAGTTGTAATGCAATCATAAACGCGATGGCTTTTCATCTTTAACGTTTCGCTTGATATCGGCGTCTTTTGGTGAAATTTAATACAAAACTTAAAAGCGTCAGATTTAATTTGACGTAACAGCACTCAAACGCACTTACGATATTAGTCCAGACTCTTATTACCCCGTGGAACAACGTTATTAATTTCTTTCTGGTTGGAACTATATGTGCTATGAAACAAAAACAAATAAAACAAACATGATAATCGACTCTTTTCAACGTTGCAAAACAGTCTGCACTAGTACCCATGGTATAACAATTTATCGAGAGGTGCCTTTGGCACGCAAAGCTCGGTTTTTTAAAATACAGCAGTTCTGTCTTACATCTGTGTTTCTTCTTTTTTTCATTTTTTTTTTATATATAAATTTTTTATTGTTAAAATTATTATTTCATTATACTTTACAGTTTGTCATTATTCGTTTCACAAGAGTATCCTAAAATTTCAGTGACAATTCATTTCATTGCATCCCTGTACAAACCCTATTAATCTACGGCATTTGTACATTCACTACATTCCTCGCAGGTGTTATAATAGTTAGCAAACGACGTGAATTAATGGTTAAGTTTCAAATAACCATTGTTTCGTCGCAGACGGCTTAATCAGCGATTCTCATTTTAGGCTCGTACGACCTGATGTGTTTTCGATAAAATAATAAACCCAGGTGAACCACACGTATAACTGAAACTTTTTTCTTTTCCAAAAACCATCCCAGTTCTCGTACAATTTTGTTTGTTTACTAATAACCGTGTATTTACAATAGATTTGTCTTCGGTTTGCCGGTTAAAGATTGCAATTTTCTAATTCTTAACTCGATGTCCAAGATGATGCAGCAGATTGTGCCGTCAAATGAATTGTATACGTTATTTCGTTCGATGTTTTTGGAGAGATAATCGTTATGACCGGGTCTGCTAATGATGTACCGCTGCATCAACTTGATTATTTGCAAACATTTGTTGTATCATCCAACTCGTATTAATGACAACAAATCATTTCATTGGTTGATATAAATTATTGTTCATATTAATTGTGAAGGTTGCACATATTACATGTTACAAAATCAAATATGCTCAAAATCGCGATACCGATGATGATTAGAAATTCATGTTCATTCCTTTTAAAGAGTTTATATATTAATCAACGTACGTTACTTTTCATTAAATTATATATAATATACTATACACGAGGTTTCGATTTCTCGGAAATTTTCATCAATTTCCAGCGTTATAACGAAGTGATAAATAATAAATGAACAAATAAATATACAACAATTGGAGGAAAAAAATGAAAATATTCATTGTAAATTTAACGTGTTTCGCCTGACGTGCAATCAAACCAATTGGTAATTTGGTAAAAATATATAGCTGTTGCGTTCGTCAGTTGCGATTTCAAAAATGTTCGTCGAAACAAATTTAAATTTACAATCGAATTTTAAAATCATACAATATCATAACCGAAGCAACTCAGTGCGTAAAGAATTAACATCAAGCTTGCGACGTTTTTATTCGTCGCCCCTGTTATGTGGTCAGGTGTAAGAGACGTTTCGCTGTTGTGTAATTTCGTTCCGTTGTAGAAGGTTTCTAAAGTCGTTCCACTTCGCCATCTCATTGTGTATCGAGGTGCGGTTCTTCCCAGAGCGAATAATCTGAAAGAAAAAAAATCAAATCCATGTTTACAAATGAGGTATTTATGAAAGCATGTAATTTCGCCTCGTCATTTTTGGCGCAAAGAAGAAATTAGAATTTCCATGTTGTTTCTGAATCCCCGAACAAGAAAGTTAACGAATGACAAAAACTTACTTTATAATTGCACTGTTGATGTCATGGAAAAATGTAAACTTTCTGTATCCATCTCGGGGACAAAAAGTGTACAACCTTGGTCCGATTCGGTTTTCCCGGGCTGACATGTTGTACTGATGGATAGTCAAATTCCACGACGTACATGCCACTGTGAAAGAGAAAAAAAAATTAAAACACGAAGGGGAAAAAAAGAAATTCAAAATTACTTCAAATGGGTAAATTGGCATTAAGAAAATTGGAACTCGCGAACGAGTGCTTTTTCTTCGAGTTTTTTTAAACAGCTTTTTTACAGTCCATCACGTTCCATCATTTTCTATAAGAACTAATTAAACTCAACGAATTGCTCGGTCGAATTTGAAAACAGTAGATTAGTGGTTTTTCCGGGCAGACAATTTGCGAGAGGGCATTAGTCGCACACAAAACAATTGGGGCTTCTTTGACTCGGATTTATTATTTCATTTTATTTCAATTTCATCAGTCTGATTGAGTGGGATTTTCGTTCAATTCACAAATTAAAATATACTCGCGCTCTTCAGATGACTTCATATGCCCTCAAAGCGAATCACCTTAATGCGTATTTTCCGACCTTTGAGGGGTAATTCCTTTAGCTAATTTAGTAAGAAAAACGAATGCTCGCGTACGTAAACGAATAGTCAAGAGGCTTTTTAAGATTAAAGAACTGTGTTGATTTCACCGCACGGCGAAACAAAAAAGAAATCAGTCGCTACGGTTTATCGCTCGTTCCAACGTTTTAACATTTCTTCTTTTTATTCTTCCCTGCATGAATTTCATTTTAACATTTTTGAAGTTAATACCGTGTGTTCATACTAAATTAATTTTTTTTGACGTGATTCTGTTATCAGGGCAGTAAACATATGACAAAGTGGATTTAGTTATGAGTAATATTCATGAAATTTATAGCAGCCGCGAAATTAATTCGGGTATATTATTCGGCATAACTAATGTTTACAAAAGCTCATTTGCATCCAATATTATGCATTGTTGCTTTTTAATAATGATGATTAATGAAAAACATAATGAATGCATTATTTAACATCAACATAAAATATTCAATTGCAAAATTCTCACATTTCAGTGAGAACTCTGCACGTGCTTTTGCCAAAAAAAGAAAAAATAATAAAAAAATGAAAATAAAAGAAAATAAAACGAAAAAAGGATTTCTTTTAGAAAAAAAAATTATTTGCAACTTACAATCTTGCGTCGTTTCAACTTCGATGACTAATCCACTTTTTGATGGCAAGTCCAAGATCCACGAACATTTTTGATGGTAGTATTGATTTAATTTATCAGTTACGTTCGTTGGATTTCCAATGTGAATTTCACCCTCGGGCTTAGTGATAGTTTGGTCCCCGCAAACATTGTCATTCGCGAATCTGTAATTCACTTTGAAGCTCAGACCATCCTGTGAAGATCTTATCCACTCGACGGAAATCGGAGTTGAACTACGAATGCCCAGAGGCAGCCAGTCCTATGATAAAAATATTACCTTCAAATTATCTTTACTGGAGCAGACGGCAGTTTGCTTTTTTTTATCGACGGAAAAAATATACATTTTTATACATTTTGAATAAATTTTGCATACAAAAATGTTCTTGAAACGCAGGGTGAATAAACAAAACCCAATCAAATCGCACGGAACTAAAATTGCTTCGGGGAAATTTTTTTTCATTTCCTATCTTTATATTTACCCGGTGATCTCCGCAGAGACAGGTGACTACGTGTCCAGTTTCTGAGATTATCAGCAGATGATCGATGTCGTCTAATGATTTATTCTTGATACATAAGCAGCCACTATGACCGCACTTAATTGAGCATCTTATATCGTACAGTTGTGTTGAGTTACTTTCCACCTGAAAAATCAAACGTCACTCGAGGAGTTGCAACAATTTCGTCGCTTTTTTTTTCATCCCGTCGAGTACTATCCGACCTTTTCTTAGTCGGTGCAAAGAAAAAGTTGAATAACAGTGAGATCGATCACGGGGATACATATTGTGCTCGATATTTTCGTACCGTTATAACGATCGATTGGTTGGCAGCCGGGATAAAGTCCTGCTTGCATTTTACGTGCCCATTTATGTAGGAAGGTTGGCGTGGATCGGGTCGATCAACCGTGCCTGTCATTGGCGAGCTGAGTCCGTAATATTCCACATTGCAAATACTTTTGGGTTTTTGTGTGCCGTCGATGCGCTCTGCGAAAAACAAAAAATTGTTCAAAAACGCATGAATTGTCTCTTCAGACGAGAAGTACATTTTGAATAATAATTGTCCTCCCCCCCAGATCGCGCCACTTGATGATTCGTCAATTCAAGTGCAACTCTAATTGGATTGCAACTTTTTGCCATAAAAATGAACACTCCAATTTTATACGCTTCCATAAACGGGCTCATGAATTTAACATAAATGACATTTTATAAATTCGACTTAAGCACAAATTTCATCATTCTTTTATTACACCTTGAATGCTAAATTCATTTTCCCCTGTATAAATCCTGTACATAAAATGTCTCTGTGATGCAAAATCGCCATTTATCGTCACTTTTTTCTTTATCATCAATTTTACAATGTTAACATTCTTTTTATTTTTTTTTCATCTCATTCCGTTGCTTAGTATAAATACTTGCAAGATTTTTTTTGCGATGTCGAATTTGTCGCAGGGCAGAGACACCGGGACAGCAATTCCAAGTATTTTTGTATTAAAAATGCCCACATCCAAATCACCCTATCACGAGCTTAATCTTTGCAGCGTTCGATTTTGTTATTCCACTTTCGTTCCTTTCACTTGAAAATATTTGAAAAAGAATCGCTCCTATCTACTTTTATTCCGGTACCCGTGAAACACCGACGCGCAAAGCGTTCGGATGATTTCTTTGCGCTTTTTGTGCGTTCAACAAGGTGTGCTTGGTTTCATGAATGTAAGTATCTTCTATATACATATATGCTATCCACCGGCGCTTCTCAATTACAACCGGAAAAATTGTATTCACTTTCAATAAAAAAAAAAAAAAAAATTAAATAAATAAATAATAATAATGATTTTTTTTATTCTCACATTTTCACCTTGCAGGTTAACGAAACTTTTCCATATCTATATTTTCATGTCATTAAAACTTTTGTAATTTAGCTCGCTTCGTGAATCAGAGTTCTAAATATGGAACTATTCGAGTTGTGTCTTTGTGAGGATAATTTCGTTCGTTATCGATAAGTACAAAATTCACTCGACAAACACGATAGGCGGGAACACCGAAAAACGATGTTATGCCCCCGCA